>QZGG01000294.1:0-174172 GCA_006409495.1 Sedum album
AGATTTGAGTATCAAACATTGGAGTCAATCAGAATTTTCACTGATGTGAAAAGAAAGAATTTACTGATGAGGAAAGAGAGAATTTTTTGTTGGGCATGGTAATACGAGTTTAAAAATGATATTTATTCATTTGATATTTGTTTAAATATAATTTATATTATATACTTTTTTTACTTGATCCATTCTCTTCCAAAAATATAATTTTCCTATTAATCTTAATTCTTTTTCTTGAATTATTAAATTTTTACAAATATATATGTCATTTAAGCTTCTCCTTTTCTGAATATAAAATTTTAAGGAATTATTTCAATGGATTTTTCTATTGATGAGTGATAGGAACTAGAAAATGTGAGAAGGATTTAGTGAAGAGATCGGAGAAGAGGACGGAGAAAATAGATGAGATTGAACGGAGAAGAAGTTGATCGGAGATGAAAAGGGATTAGGGTTTAAAGATTAGAAAGATTTCATAAATATTCAGCTTATCTCAACTAATCCCTGTTACATTCTATTTATACTCATTTGCTTTCTTTGCTAATAATTCGACACTAATTGCATTCCTATCAATATCCTCCCCTTCAAAACAACCTTGTCCTCAAGGTTGGTGGTTTCCGGTGGTGGCCTTGGCGATGAAAATATCACAAATAATTTCACAAGGCATCCAACTTCACTAAACAGATGCATCATCAGTAATTCGAGGCAATGATAAAATGGGATGTCGTCCTCTTTAAACATCTTCCAAACAGAAACAGATGCAACCAAAATGAGTGCAGATCCTTCAGCCGAAGAATGAGGATCATTAAACCAAAACAATGACATATGTTGCGGCTGGTCATGACTTAAGGCTCCCTGGTGCTTAAAATCCTTGTGAAAATATAACTTGTTGATTTTAACGCGAATCAAGAGGTGTAGCTCTCGCGTGTCAGCAACTAGCAAGATCATGGCCTGAGTAGCACAAGCAAATAATACCATCGCACGAGGCACATTCTCGTTTGTGACTAAGACAATCAGAAAAGGACATGGAGATTCAAAGCCTAGTACACAATCAGCAATGAGAACTTGTTTAACTGCTTCCGAAAGTTCACTTTGCTGAACATATAAATGTTTCTTCTGTTGAGCATTCACTGGCCAGCCACTTGGGTGTAAAGGAGTCTGAGGTATATAAAACTGCATTGACAATAATAATTGAGACCTTCGAAGAACCACAACAATGCAATCAACCAGTAGCTGCAAGGATACGAGCAAGCTTGTTTGGTCTTCACATTTACTTTCATCAATTCCCCTAAACTGCAACATAGAAACATCAGATCCTACTAAATGTGACCTGCAAACAAGAGGTCTATGGATTGATTTGGGACATTGCAAGTCATTCCCCACCCAGTTGACCAACAAACCATCCCAAACATGTTTTATAGTGCAGTGAACAAAAAAGACAATCACCTCCCGTAATTTTTCAAGCCACTGCCCAAACACTCTCATTGCTTATACATCCCATTCAAAAGCAATATTGTCGTACAAGTCAAGTATTAATGTCCCGGTACGAAATTCATAATGTGTGACCTGATATCTATAAAAGTCACTACATACTTTTAGCCATGAGTGGTGGTGCAACCCTTGTAACACTTCAAGAAACATCAATGAACACCCAACTAGCATGAAGTCACTCTCATACCCACAACCCCAAGCACCCCAAGCATCTGCAAATTCTATGCAAATACTTTCACAACTTCCATGTCCTGCCAGATACATAAACTTATATCCTTGGATTGAAGGGAGCACTAACTCTGTAAACTTTGCACAATACCACTTGTGGAGTTGCACTGAATGTCTCACATAGAGATTAGAATTTAGCATATCCAATATACATAACAAATTATCCGAGTAAGAGTCCTCAAAACTCTCACCGGTCTCTCCATTTGTCTGGGTACTATAATCCATCATTTGTAGTATATCAGTGACTTCATCCAGGTGAGCATAGCCTCTAATATCTTGCAAGCCACTCTTCTCCTTCTGGCTTAGAAGAGACCAAGCATAAAACAAATATATCGCACGTATCAGCACATTCTTCACACTATTCTGCACCCTTATAAAGAACACACAAACTCCAGCCATGGAGAAACACCACCCCAGACTCTCACCATCACTAAATTCAAACATATGATGCTGCCAGTCAGGGTCAAGAACAAGGAGAATATAAACTATGGTACGCAAGCAATCAAATAATTTCATATATAGCACAAACTGACCACCGACCATGAACAACCCAGAATCATTATTAGCAACTGCCAGAAACAATGAAGTATATTCAGAAGGTGTAATTAAACGCCTTTTGACAAGTGCACTAGTAGGGGTTTGATCCTCTTGGACTTCAGAAAATGCATCATCATGCAATACAAAACTTGAATCCAATAGGTTTAGTATACCAAGGTCTCTATCTGGGGGTTTTGCGGGTGGTAAGGAAAAAACAACTCTCTCATAGACATTACGTCGAACAGTTCGCACGCATAAATGATTCGAATTGTCTCTGGCCAGCAGAAACACTTTAAAATCGGTATATTCAGTATCCTTGTTCAACAGTAAATCGTTTATTCTTATGCCATTCATCACACGAGGTTTAGCATCTGCGGTGATGTCTACTAAAACTGAAGTTGCAGATAACATCCGATCCGAACTTACTTTAACAATAAAGCCGGAATCATCAGATGTGTCTATTTCCATCAGTTTATTGTTGCTGACCAAATGAAATTCATCATAACCACTAACCTGAGACTCCACTTCATCAACATGGTTTGCCATACTCATTTCACCACCATCCACCTCCAACTTGGCAGTAGCGGGTGAATCGTTGACATTCCGAGAAACCTCTGTTTTCACTTGCGATTGCGACTTCTTCAACGATGCACTCTGCAAGTACTCTAACATTTTCTGATTGTTCTGAATCATTTGAGACATCGAAACAGAAATCAGATCCAATTTTGCAGTTGTCCGTTTGAGATGATCCACGAACTGCTCGGATAAACGTTCGTCGTCTGCCATGGAATTATATAGACAAGATGAAAGCACCAGTTGATAGGAACTACAAAATGTGAGAAGGATTTAGTGAAGAGATCGGAGAAGAGGACGGAGAAAATAGATGAGATTGAACGGAGAAGAAGTTGATCGGAGATGAAAAGGGATTAGGGTTTAAAGATTGGGAAAATTTCATTAATTTTCAGCTTATCTCAACTAATCCCTGTTACATTCTATTTATACTCATTTGCTTTCTATGCTAATAATTCGACACTAATTGCATTCCTATCAAGAGATTGTATCACGTGTAACCCCTCCTTTTCATGGATCCATAGATTCCCCTTTGCAGCCGTTGATTTCATTTTCTGTTTGCATTTTGGACGCACCAGATTGTGTCAGCGCATTAATGAACATGTGCAACTCACGTGTGCATTTGTCATGTGCAACTCACGTGTGCATTTGTCATGTGCAACTCACGTGTGCATTTCAAAAATGCAAACACGTGGCACAATCTGGTGCGTCCAAAATGCAATCAGAAAATGCAATCAACGACTGCAAAGAGGGATCCATAGATCCATAAAAAGGAGGGGGTTCCACATGATACAACCTCTTCCTATCAATGAGTTAAATAGAGAGATTCAAATAGAGTGCAATAATAACAATTTGTTACAATATAAATGATATTATTCTAAAAAAGAATTCAAACTAGGGTTAGATTTAGGGAGGACTTTTAATAATTATAAGATACAAACAAAATATTTTCATCGTCGATTTCAGTAATTCAATGGTTGAGATCAAAGTAATTTATATATTTTTTGTAATGAATTATCAAAAAATAGTGGCGATTCCGATTAGTAATTGATGTCCATGTCCTCATATGCTTGTCTTAAATGATAATACTATAAAAATTAACTTTTATTTAAAATGACGTGGATTTTACACTCGCAATATTTAATTTTGCTTAAACAGGATACGGATCGATGAGAAGTTATCCAAACGATATCGTTCAGTGGGGTCATCTTTTCTTGGCGAGGGAGCACATACCTTCAGGAGACGAAAAGCGAATCAATCCTATCAGCGCCGGCGGTGTTTGAATCGGTATGAATCCAGGCGGATCGAGCGTCGTCGGTACGAATCGCTCCTCCGTCTCTATTTCTGGCACCGATTTTTTCTTTTCATGTTTGCTACGATGTTCGCGTTGCTTAAGGATTCCTCCTCTTCGTCCTTTTCCGTTTTGATGCTTGTCGACTGTGCAAATTAGGGTTTTTTAATTTTTAAGCTGTTAAATTTTAGGATTTGGACGACTGCGAATTATTTGGATGAATTTTCATATCATTTATTGAATCATTTGAGTTATGATTAGCATAAGCAATTGTTGAATTGTCTGATTACTGTGGAATTTTATTTTGATGATCCTTTGTGTTTATATCTGATTTATTGGAGTTCGTTAGTGTTGTTTACGGTTGATTTCTTGACCGAATGTAGAGTTCTGTTTAAACTATATCAGCCTTTTGCATACAGAATAAGATCCAATGATGAGAACAATTCTTTGCAGCCAACACTTGGTCCTTTTGGTAAAGGGTTACGGAACATCCTAAAACATCAGAATAATGTAGTTTTACGTTACTGTAGTTTGGTATTTGGCTTCTTTTCGATACATGTGAATTCTTTAACTGTACTGTTGATCTACGATGTGTAAAAGCTCATTAGTTTATTAACTGAGGAGGTTGTTCTGAATTTGGTGTGTTCATTTTGCAGTTCCTCGGAACTTCAGGTTATTGGAAGAACTTGAACGAGGTGAGAAAGGGATTGGAGATGGTACGGTGAGTTATGGTATGGATGATGGAGATGACATTTACATGCGCTCTTGGACAGGAACTATCATTGGTCCTCACAATGTAAGTGTGATTACTTGCACGAAGCAGATAAGTAAAACACTCAAGTACTATTGGGACTGTTATTCATGATAATATTCATATGAGGTATTCTGGTTAAGGTTACTCATACCCTGATTACTGATACTTTGATATTTAATGCCTAGTGGACATCTTATCATGATATCCGCGCTTTCAATATCTTAGTTACATACAAACATGAAAGTAAAGAGTAAAGTATTATGTGACTGATTGGATGCTCCTGACTTTGTCTATTGACTTGATCAGATTTTCAAGTTGAACAGGCCGAGTTATAGTTGCTTAAACTGATGAAAGAAAAGTATTGTGCAGATATTTATCTCCTGACATCGATGTGTCATCTAATTCTGCTTTTTTTCATTTTTTTAATTTTCAGACTGTGCATGATGGCCGCATTTATCAATTGAAGTTGTTCTGTGACAATGATTATCCAGAGAAGCCACCGACCGTCCGTTTTCATTCACGGATTAACATGACTTGTGTTAACCATGAAACTGGGGTGGTATGCATCAACTCAATGCTGTTTTTCTAGTGACGTGCACGTCACTATGTGTACAAGTGGTTACCATTTTCTGTATTTTCTTTTCATGTTAATGCTTCCATTAACCATTTGTATATTGACCCTGCCTGATCTGAATAGGTTGAACCAAGGAAATTCAACATTCTTGCCAACTGGCAGAGGGAATACACCATGGAGACTATTCTTGTCCACTTGAAGAAAGAGATGGCATCCTCGCAAAATCGTAAACTAGTGCAACCCCCTGAGGGTACCTATTTCTAGAATTCAAGCTACAACAAGTGTTCTGTATTCAGTAACAATATCAGCTTGAAAGATGCTTAAAAACACTTAAGCCTGAAATGCTTAGAATTTATAAATGGACTCCTGATGTTACACTTTTATCATGAATTCTGACTGTTGATTTTAAGTGGTTGTATCACAAGTACATCTGGTCATTTACCTCGTTTAAGAAGCACCAAGTATGATGATTAGTTACTTTTCATTAAGATTAACTGGAATCTAAAACAACTTGCCATCAAAAGTATAAAGAAGTTGACAATCAGATCATGTGAGAGAGTATCTGATGTTATAGTTTTGAAACGTTGTCAAGTTCCAATATCATCATTTGTTTTGTCATTCTAATAAATTAATTTTTACTTGAGATAGGCTCACGACCATTACCTGTTTTGGGTTACTAAGTGACATGTTACGTGCCCTGCATGAAAGAGATATACCTGATGCTGGCAAAAACATTGCTAAGGCCTAAATCTATGCATCTTGAGACTCTTTGGGGCAGTTGAGTAATTTGGTTTGCGGGACGCATCTCGCAACCGTTCCTTGATGCAACTACACCTTCCTGCTGGAGTTGATGTAGAAGTGAAGGTGTAGTAAATTTCCCATATAATTAATATCTGTAATACTCTTTCTTAATGTTCCATCACTTTTGTACCTGTTTTATATTTAGCTAACATCATCAAATGTTGATTTGTAAGGTTGAAGAAGCTAGTGGAAGAAGTGTCGTTTGCTGGATTTTGTATATGGTATTTATTTAATGAGACTTTAAGCGTTTGCTGCTTTTTCTTGAATTAAACTTGCTAATGGATTTTGCAGTTTGCAACCTGTACTTGATTCTTGGTGGCACACATTCAAATAAATTTGGATGTTTAAAAAATCATCATACTTACATTGGTAAGGCAAAGCCTTGTTTATTTGAACATTTGATGGCTGGCTGTACAAATATATCTCTTCTATATTTAAAACGGAAGACCATCTATTGACGGTTATCGTATTTGAAGCCACAAATCTTTCCGAAAATACCTTTTGTTACAATTCAACCGTCATCCCTCCAACCGTTCTATTGCTTCTGATAGCAGATCAATCGTTTCTCCATGAATCGTCGCTTCGCTAATCTCCAATCTTGCAAACCCTAATCTTCCATCTCCGAGCCCGGACAAATGGCGACATTCGAGCAAGCACCTCCCGGCGACACCGTTGATAAAGACGCCGGCCACAAACAAGGTACCAAATCTCTCCTTCCGATTGCGTCCTTTCGATTTGTACAAACCGGATCTGTAATTGATTTTGTTGATTTGATCAGATTTTACATAATTGATTTTGTGTTGAGCAGTTCACATGGTAGGCGTCTCTTAAGGCGTCTCTTATCTCGCTTCGATTTGCTCCGGCTGTGCCAATTTCAGGTAATTTAGTAAAGTCGTATTCAAAGGTCATTCCTTTTTCCTCAAATCCAAATTCGTGTCTGGAAAACACTGCGGAAATCGCGTCGGCTTGGAATTTTGTGTCTGGGTTTGATTCACATCTAGATTTGAAACGGAAAGGAGAAGACTTTAATATTGATAGTCACAGATGAGATCTTGGCAATGATGATGATGCAGCATTTATGAGAGTTGATATTTGATGATGATGATGAATATGCTTTGAACGTTTGGTGATTGAAAATGAGACCAGTGGATCACGTAGTCTCTCAAGTTGAAGCAAGTTTTTGTTTTGACCTATTCCCTTGGATTCTAATTTCTAACCTTTTCGTTTGATATGGATTTAGGAGGAGATGCTGTTGTTTTCTGATGAATTGATGATTGAATATTGTTGTTTGTGATGTTGGTGGTGCAGATGGAGTCATTGGAGGGGAAATTTGAGGATTAGTACTTGGATTCAGGCAAGAGAGCGGCTGACATTACTCTGAATGGATCCATAGGTGCCAACAGTATAAGAGATTTCAAAAGTATATCAAGTAATGGCTTTGTTGAGAGCATCAAGAGAGCATCAAGAGATTTCCGTTTGGACCTGCTGCGATTTTGGTTAAGGCATTCAGCGGGCATCATGTAAGTCAACTGCTGATCTCAATCAGTTATACAACGGTTTGACATGCATCTTTACTTCATTGATTTAACATAACTTTTTAATGAATTTCAGGGCTGGTTTTTCTTTCTTAGCTTGGTGGGTATTATCCCGTTGGCTGAGCGCCTTGGTTTTGCGACTGAGTAAGAATTTCGAATATATTTTATTTGATTTTAATCAGTTTATGCAGCCCTCTATGCTGCTTATTCTGTTATTTTTCCTGTAGGCAGCTAGCATTTTTCACATGCTCAACAGGTGATTAATCTGAAAGTGAAGCATGTTTTTGTAAATATTTTTTATTTTGTACTCCGTAAACTAATAAAAATAGGAAAGGAGTTTCAATTTGGTCATGTTTGGAAATTTGATTCTCACTTTGTCTATTTTAAGATTCTGATTGGATGTAGACGTTCATATATGCATGTCGCATATATACACAGGTTACAATATATTTCAACTACTCATAATGCCATTAAAATCTGTATATTCTCAAATATTTACGCACAGTCTGGACTGTGCAGCGAGTACTAGTACATTTAAATTGTATATTTATTCAACAAAATAATCATCTAACCGATGCTTAGACCTCTGTGGTTGTGGCTGATCAACTGAATTGGGTACTATCGTAAAGCGGCAACAAACTGACATTTTATCAATAGCTTTGGAAAAAGCATCTGCTCATTCATTATCTACTGTAAAAGTGATCGTGTTTTGTTCTTAGTCTGCTTCTTTTCTTTAAATATGGTTTTTGCTTTCCAGAAAAGGAAAACATGCATTTGAAAATATGAGACATCACACTGAACACGTACATGTAGGCGATCAAGCATCCTGCATCCCTAAAACTATTGGTACAGGTAGTTGATATTCTTATCATCCCGCAATAATTAAAGGCAGTCTTATAATTTATATCTTGTTACTGAAGACTCCTCTATCATCGCAACATAGTTTGCACATGGAATCAACCTCACCAGCCCATCGAATTCTTAGTTTGCTGAACTTTGGCACGATGCACGCTTTCGATTTCTTCCTGCAACATCAAATAATTTTCTTGCAACTCAATCACACTACACACATTAACATGGAAGTAAACAAACATAGAAAACTCAGATGAAGCTGTTCAAACATACCTTGCAAGATTTAAGTAAAGGCTGTAAGAAGGATGTCCTGAAGTACTTTATAGACTTTCCAAGCGAGGTGCTTCCCAAATCTGCAAATTTGCAATTTGTTATCTGATTTCGGATACTTCTAGCCGCACCATTTTGTTATCATGATATTAAACATCATATATCATTGTCTACACAGAAAATTGCTACTAACCATCATCAACATCTGTTTGTGGACCTCTGTCGTTCAGTTCTTCCATGATCTGCCATATCCAATGTTGTGGTTATAAAATGGGGAAACCCGCTGATTGCATTCAGATTTGAAAACATGTATACAATGCATGAAAAATGAGGCAAGTTACTGATGGCAAGGCTCTTCCCGTAATGGTAACCATTTATATACATCTAAACTTCACACTTACTGACACCATATGTCAGTGTTTTCTTTCTGATAATAGACATCCTCAAATGCCAATCCAAAGGATAATAAAGTTATTACCCAACAGGGGAGACTAGGTTTTGTCAAAATAAACTTTGACGAGTAATTTCGCTGAGCTAAATAATAAGAACACTTACCGATGAAAGTGATGGAACAGCCATAGGATCAAAGTCTTCAGACGAATAAGGATCAATAGGAACACAAACCCGACCTGGAAACCATCATGCAGAGTTTCAAGTTCAGTGTCATATTCCCTGAGTTACATTATATATGTGCACTGAAATTGCAAATTCTAAAAAACCTCCAAACTTAATAAGTCAAAATCTGATAACGATTCCAAGATCATACTTCCATTCTATATAACTAATATTTGAAATAACTATATTAGGTAATTATTTCGAAACACTTCAGTGAATGGACAGTTTTATGATTTTACCAAATGATGGAACTTCCATTCTCTCACTGGTCAGAGTAAATGATGGAACTCATCTAACTGATGATATTTTATATCTTTTTAAGCTATAAGATTAGTTGTCCCATCAAGCTCAACTCTATCATGCAATCAGCAATAAAGACATATATCAGACTCCAACATTTTCACCTAAGCAAGTTAAGGCATTCACAGGTTAGAAACTAGTAATCTTATATTATAAAAACTGGCATGCTATTCAGATGAGAAGCTTACCTGTTTTAGGGTGTACACAAAAAGGTGCCTTCAACAAATGGTTTAAATGTTTAGAAACCTATCAAGGAGAAGATGAATGAAATATGAACATGTATCCAGCTACTCTCTAACGTGCCAAACATCTCAGGTATGGTAGTATAATATAAAGTATAAAGAATCACAAACCTCCATATCAAGTCTGGGGTATGTATAAGTAAACACAATCTCTTCAACACATCTACGAAGTCCTTGGCCCTTGAATATAAGAATAATTTTATATCAATGTAGGAAAAATAAAGTTGCATTGCAGAAATCTGAAATCGCGAGAAGACTAAAGCAAAAATGAAACGCATCCAAATACCAGAGTGCCAAATTCACATTTAAATGAGTTGTTAAATCAACGAATGTTACAGTTACGGTGAATACGGAAAATGAATGCTCAGTAAAATGTTCATAAATTATTGTGACGAGTTATAGAAGGAAAACTTAAACAATGTGAACAATCAGTAAAATAAGTTTATGTACTGTTGATATATTTTGGATCCATAACATAAGCTAGAAAAAAAGCAATCATTTAGTCAACTTAAATTCTGATAAGTTTTCACATTTATTTTTTAGAATATCACTACGTACATAATACACCTCACAGAAAAAATGCAAAGGTGATACTATATACAAGCATCTGGCATTGTAGCATTCCAACACATAGCTTCAAGATCTGGGGAGGAATGAGTACCTTATTCTTGCCAGATTGAAGTAAATTTTTGAATTGCCCCCAACGCAATAAATTGATGTCATCCTTAGAACGCCTATTATCCTGCCATTTTGATCGAAGCTCTGACTTGATGGCTGAAAGCATTGAAAGAAGATTTGTGTGATTGATTCCATTAAAATTAACAACAAAAGGTTAGATTTTTACCTTCGTCCGGGACTAGATTCAACATATTCTCAAACCTATCCTCAGTTGCAAAGAGTTCCTGACTGATGAGTACATTTTTCTCAAAGAAATCACTCAAAACTTCTGAATATGCTCTCCTACATGATTTTAAAAGGATTAGCAGATAAGAAAGATAAATATTAGTGAAAACTCCACAATCAAAACTTACACAAGAAAGGGATGAAGAGCTTGTCCAACGAGGGAAACCTTTTTATTGTTCTCATTCCCCTGTAGGAAATGGCATAGTAATGAGTACACCTTTATGTGAGAGAACAACTGATACCATATAGAATAACTAACAATACCTTATACACCCGAAAGTAATCAGCGATTGATGCTCTCTGCTCATTTGATAATCTAAACAAATATCACAGCTATTAACAAAATACACACAAAATAAAAGTAGAATGATCAGATGGGATTCAGCACACCTTCTTGCTCTTCCATCACAAACCCAACAATGGACACCACGTCGGCCACTAAAAACCCAGAGAATGTGGTTGAATCCAAAGTCAACTAAATCAGAAAAAAGTTACACCCACTTAGCAACATTAACCTGATAAAGCATAACATAAAGACAACTAACTGTATTTTCTCATTGGCACTCCATCACCTCTTAATGAAAATAAAAGAAATGAACAACTACAACAGTAGAAAATTCTAATTTATTCTGTACCTCTCAGTGAAGAATCAATCACTTTCATAGCAGCTGTCATTAATGGCCAACACTTCAAGCAAACATCAGCTCCAGAACAACAATATCTTACATCGTCATAGTCAGATATATCCTAAAGTTTGAAGAAGCATTGTTAATTCTAAGTTCATAAAAAAGGTTGAGCTTTGAATTAGAAAATGAAAAGTAGCCAAGTTTAGCGATGATATTTTCTTACGATATCAAAGACTAGCTCTTTCTCCACAGGAGTAAAAACATTATCCCAGTTTTTGCATAAGCACTCCTCTTGGATGGCTGCAAGAATGTATCATATAGATGTGTTCAAAACACAAACAGCAGGTATCATGATTATCTACAATTTTCCACTTTCACTATCAACAAGTCATAAAGTAAAAAATATAGCAACTTACATCAACGGTGTAAACAGGACCAATGTCTATCTTATAAGGGCACTTATTTCTAACGGAATTTTGAAACTCAGACAACCCATTGAATGACAGGAACCGCAAATAAATATCATTTTCCAACGTAAACGAAAATTCTCTTCTACCAAAGTAGGACTGATCGCAACCAGGATGCTTCCCATCTATTAAAAAACACCAAATCAAGTAAGCAAATACAAATACCACATCAAAAACTTCACTATTATTAATACAAAAAACTCAAACACTCACCATGTCCATAACACATCCACTTATACACATCTCCATATGGAAACAGCTTTCCTACATACAAAAACAAAAATCATAAGATACCAAAAACAATAGAAATCTTTTACGAAAAAATAGACAACGAAATCAGTAGGGTTTTACCATAATAAACTTTCAAGTGATTCACATTGAATACTTCAGCAGCGTAAGCCACCGGTCGGCCCATCGGAATTGCTGGTTGATCAATCTGCATATCGTCGCTTCCGCTGTCGGCTTCATCTCTAGTCATATCGGATTGAGGTGTTAATTTAGAGGTGCGTAAAGTGTTGAGATGAGCGATTGAATGATACAAATCGGCGGTTTAGGGTTGAAGAAGAAATTGGCGGGAACGAATGGCGTCGACGGCGGGATACATTTGTTGCGGTTCGACCGGGTTCGTAGATTGTAATTGAACCGCAATTTTGTAATTAAACCAAATAATTTACATTAGTGCATCGCTGCTAATCCCGCTTTATTAGGGTCCTTAAATCTGATTAAATCTCAGATCGACTACGTGTTAACCTAATCGATCGAACACAATCGGGAGTCGTGCACGGATCATCATCGAAATGGTTAGATAAATACGTCTGGATACGATACGATGCGATGCGACTTCCAAGGAGATCAATTTCGTACTTGTGTCTCTCGGTTTACGCGTCTCCGCCTTGTTCTGCTGGTTTTGTGTCGATCGTTGACCGTTTGATCGGAAAAAAGCTGACTGGATTTGGAGGTATTGGTACGGTATTGTAGCTTTGCTTATGATTCATGATTTGGAAAGTGTGTTTTGAGTTAATTGGATTTGAGATTCAGTTGAAAATGAGTGGTTTATTTTTTGGATTGATCGCACGGCTGTTTGCCTGAAAGCATTGTTGTTACTTGTTAGTAGCTGTTTGATTTATTTAAGGCTGCTCCTTTTGAAATGATATCATAGCATGTAAATAATGTGTCTGAAAATTGATGTCTGTTAGCCTTAATAAGCATTTACATTTTCGAAGTAATAGGCATGAGTGGTTTTGTGGTTGATGGATTAAGCTAGTGAAGACCATTTTGTGAATGGTTTTAAAACTTATCTTACTGGTGGCATGAGTAGAAAATGACATCTGTTATGCCGATTAGTTTGCACTAAATGCTATTTTTTCTTGAGTGTATTGTGGTATTGTTATTAGTTTTTCGTAAATGAGATTTATCACAAGTTAATTCTGGCTATTCCTGGCAAACTCAATCAGGAATTGATCGTTTGTTTACCAGTTACACAATGGATGCAAATCCAGGAGTTAGATATGACGATAAAGAGTCCAACTGCTCTCCGAGTGGCTGTGGAAAAGGCGATCACGACACGTGCGTTTGGTCATCACCTGAAGGAGGAGGAAAAATTGATCTGGGTAAACAGATTTTCTGTAATAGATCCTTGAATATGAGGAGCATTGGTTCTGTTGGATTCGACATGGATTACACATTGGCGCAGTATAAGTCAGAAACATTCGAGTCTCTGGCATATGAAGGAACTGTACGAAAACTGGTTTATGATCTAGGATACCCGCCGGAGGTAGTTCTTCTGTTCATATGATCTTTAATATTAGTAGCAATAAATATTATATTTCAATTACTTAAAGAAATAGTTAAAAACTAAGTGAGGATATCCCGTTATCTTGTTTTTATTTTGATATATGACTGTAACTGAACTAGCCTGCAATTTATAACAATACAGCTGAGATAACATGTTAATTTGTATCCCGTTATTCAGATTTTCATTATTATCATTCTCTTTGAGATAAACATTTTGGTATGTTTGCATATAAATTTATCGCCTTTATTGGTTTGGTTGTTGACTCAGTTGCTGAAATGGTCATTTGATTGGACATACATGGTTCGTGGCTTGGTTCTAGATAAGAAGAGGGGAAACATTTTGAAGGTAATATCTCATTGTCAAAGCACCATATGTAGAGCTTGTATGTCTAATGTTAATGATTTTTACAGATGGATCGGCATAAATATGTGAAAGTAGCATACCATGGGTTTAGAGAAATGTCAAAGGAAGACAAAGTTGCAACATATGGAAATACTTTAGTGCGTGATTCTTTTGACGAGCCTGAGTATGCGCTCATTGATACACTATTTTCACTGGCTGAGGCATATTTGTTTGCACAACTTGTTGAGTTCAAAGACAAATATCCAGCAAAAGTTCCAAAGGGTGTTGAGTAAGTGACTCATTGTGCTTTCATCTTGACACATTATAAACTTTATTTTTGACTAATTGGTTGAATAAATAGTGGTAATTTCATGGCAATATGGAGAAGTTCCAAAGGGTGTTGAGAAAGTGACTCATTGTGCTTCCATCTCGACACATAATAAACTTTATTTTCAATAATTTGGTTGAATGAATAGTGGTCTTTTCATGGTAATATAGTTTAACTATATTTGCAGCAATACTACAAAAAGGTGTTAATGAACCATCTCCATTTTATGTTTGTCTATTTCGTTTATTATGATACTCCAAGCCATATTAGATTGCTATGATATTGATCTTGCACTCTATTAAATCAACATTTAGGGTGCTTGGTGGGGTACCCTATGATACCACTAAAACGAAACCAATTTTGTAAAGAAATATAATTTCCTGATTCTGGATTATATATATGTGATTTTAAAAAGGGAATCGCACCTTATGATTAAATTTTAATATCCTTGAGTCAGTGGCGAACACCATAATTCGCTTTGTTAGAATGCCCCGACTGATTTTAATTCTTGATGTCGTCTGATTATAACAGCAGAATTGTAATTAAACATACTTTGTAACAATTTTCAGTTATGCTGCTATGTACAAAGATGTCCGGTCAGCTGTTGACTTATGCCACCGTGATGGGACTTTAAAAAAGATGGTTGCTAAAGATCCTAAAAAGTAAGCAATGCAGTAATTGTGTTGTCTCTTTCTTTACCTGCAATGCTTTCTGTTAATATTTTATTGGCAAAAGATAAATAATATAATCAGTCTGCGATCCCTAAGGGTATGAGTGAATCTCTGTTAAAATTCAGTTTTTATATTTACATTGCAGGTACATTAATGAAGATAGCTCAATCGTGCCCATGCTCAAAATGCTGAGAGAATCTGGTCGTAGCACATTTTTGGTGACTAACAGGTATATTTTCATTTGTTATTTCAACGGTTAGGTAGAACTTTTCTATTTTGGCAATGCTTTTCCATCTTTAGGTCGTGGCTTCCTATTAAACCCAACCTCCTGACAACCCAAAGTCAGTTTTGTACTTCATGCTAACAGAACAATGTAGAGGTGTAAAAAGAAAACGGGTAACACAGTTTCGTGTTCTATGTCTACGGTCTTGCACCTAATTTTATATAGATGTTGACTTCCTGATTAATGTACTTGTTGTATGACTATTTAACTAAAGGCATGACACTGTTTTCCGCAGCTTGTGGGACTATACAAACATTGTCATGAAATTTTTATGTGAACCACATCCTGAGAATGGAACTTCACCGGACAACTTCGATTGGCTTCGGTACTTCGATGTTGTTATAACTGGCAGGTATTTTCCTTCATCATCGCTCATGTAAAATTATTTGTTTCATAATGTTTTTTGAGTTTTACTGTTCTTTTCTTCCATACAGTATGAAGCCGAGTTTTTTCCATGACGAAAATCGTGCAAGTCTATTCATCGTACAACCTGAATCTGGAATGCTTATAAATACTGATAACGGGACTCCTTTGGCCTCGGTATTTTTGAATAATGGGATATAATACCTCTAAAGTTTTTGTTAATTTTGTGACAGTGAAAAATCTATAGTTATTATTCTACAAGAATCAAATACCATTTGAAATATAATCCCGGATTAAGCTTATCTTTGTTTATTGTTGTTTCATTCTATGAAGGTGGGAGATATTGCACCGACGTTACAGATGAATGGTCTAGAAAACTCTCATAAGGTTTTTCAGGTATTTTTTCAATAACTTGTTAGAATTTTAGGTTGTCCTAAAGTGCCTAGATATTTCCTTTTGGTATAAAATTACTGAAAGTGTGTGCACGGAATTTATGCCTTTTAGGGTGGAAATGTTGGTCACCTGCACAAACTGCTTTCCATTGAATCAAGCTCTCAGGTGAAGTTCTTGGTTTTTTTTCAAATCTATAATGTGTGGATTAAAGTTGGTCCGCCTTTATGCTAGTTATAGTTCTTAAAAACAAGTAAGAACTCATGTTTGGCTCTGCTAACAATAATATAAGTACTATGTGAAATTTGACACTCTTTCAATTGTTTAAATGACTTTCACTATGCAATAATGAACTTTAGATATTGCATCAGTTATTTGGATACCAGAACCAATGGTTCGGGCATTATAGGGAATACTGAGATGCATTTAATTGCGATTTTTTCTATTTCTCTTGTGTCCTTCTTATATTATGGTAGTTGATGTTGTGTAATTTCGTTTTAGGTTCTATATGTTGGTGATCATATATATGGAGACATTTTACGCAGCAAAAAGGCTTTAGGTTTGTAGACAGCTCAGTTTCAATATTATGTTCCTTTTTCTGATTTAGACAGCATTGAGTCAAAGATATTTAGAAATGCTGATAAAGAGGGCCACCATTTACCATCACGTGCAGGTTGGCGAACCATGCTGGTGGTTCCCGAGTTAGAAAGGGAGGTTGAGCTCCTTTGGGAGTACAGGGACTTTCGAAAGGTGCGTACCTGCGATTGGTTGTTTAAATTGTATTTGCAAATAGTTAGCTGCGAGTGGCACAATGGAAAAATTTACCTGTTTGTCTGACGCAGACTATCCAATTACTGAATACCCAGCGCGATCGTATAGAGGACAAGATCCATCATTTGAAGTGGTCTTTGAAGTAAATCTCACTCTTTTTCCCAACATGTACTCTTGCAATGGAGCATGCAGTTTTTATTCGCTTAAGCTTAAAATACAATTACTAAGCCATCCTTAAAATGGGAGAACTTGTTATCAAATGTTATTGCGTCATTTTTATTCTACTTGATTGATGTTGCAAATTATTTTTGGATTATTCAGGATTGAAGGTGGAAATGCTGAGAATCAGACCATGCTCTCTGAGCTTGAGGATCTTGAGGTCAGGCATTGAGATTGTGCATGTGATTTGCATTTGAAATATTAAACTCCGATGAAGTAATGATGGGTGTTCTGTATGTTACTCTTTTCTCTTTCTGCAGCATCAAAGAGAGCAAATTCGTCAGAACCATATACAAGCTCAGCGAGAATGTCATCAAAAGGTAGAAAACATCCGAACGATCTTCTGAAGTTCATAAAAATGCAATATTTGGTCATGAATGTTCATTTACTGCCTTGTATTAGATGACTTACTGAAAGGTCTTAGTGTAACTCGTCCTGTCTTTTTGAATTGTTGGACTGATATTGAGTTCTACAAATATTTCAGTTCCACAATGTATGGGGACAACTTATGAAGGCTGGCTATCAGAATTCACGTTTTGCGCACCAGGTATTATTTCGCGAATGTACTAGGATTTGTGAAACCAGCTAAATGCAGTACCTTGAAACTGAAATAAGACATCTCGTCATGCTTTTTCCGTTCATGATGCAGGTTGAAAGATTTGCATGCCTCTACACAAGCCAAGTCTCAAATATAGGTTTGTATTCCCCTGACAAATATTACAGACCGAGCGAAGACTTCATGCCTCATGAATTCGATATATTTGCCTTGTGAGGAAGCTACATGTCATAGCAGTGAGGAGGAGGCTGTTACAAGTCCTTGTTGGTGAGAACCAGGATGTAAGCATATTTGCTGGTTTCTCCACATCCACATGACCCAAAAATAAATTTGCCAGAATTCTATTTCCAGCATCAGATCCTAGCGATTAGGATGGATGTAGTGCCAATGGCTACTTTATCAAATTATCCCTGTATCTTGTGCAATGGAAAAAAACCCTCTGTCAAAATCCTGTTAATACTAGTTATTTGATTTCCAACGTTCCCTGTTGTAATATTATTGGAAATTATTTGCCAAACCAAATAAGACGAAAGAGTTTGATAAATAAATTAACAAAATCACGGTGTCTGTTGAATGCTGATTTTCATCATTCCATCCGATTGTTATCAATGGTTATTACAGCTGTAAAAGTATTTTCAGAAGTGTGATTAATACGAAAAAGTCTTACAAGGCATTGCATTTAGTTTGTAATTTTTATGGCTAGTTACCTTCAATCACATTCATGTTATCATTGGTTATTTAGAGTTTTTATATGATCACCTTTTGAAAATGTTGCTTGTCATTGGGTCCATCTTAAGACCCCCTTAGGTTTGAGAATGGGACTTCCTAGCAGATTCATTCACAAAACTTGTATTCCAAGTACCCTTTGCCTTTTCCATGGGCCTTAAACTTGCTTTCGGTTTCCTTTGCTGCTCCAACAGCAATACTAGAGCTAGACCTGCCCCTCTTTGAAGACAATTACAAACAACTCAATAAAAAAACAACAGAAAGAGCCCCACAATGAGAAATAGCTTTGAAGTATTCCAATCAAATATTATAGCAAAAGAAAGGCATAAGTAGCCGTTGCTGGGACATTAATCAGTTTTTTATGATATCTTGAATGTCATTCTTTTGCTTTGGTTGAATTAGTAAGCTAACTATAGATTAGTTTACAAATTCCATTAAGTACACTCCTGTAAATAAATGTACATCTTAACTAAAAAGCTGCTGAAATTTAAGGTTGATGATGTCTTGTTGCCAGATGTGTATGGGGCAGTCTTTGGATCCGTTGCCTACTTGACAACGATAAGCAAAGACAAAATGAGAGTATAATTTAATTTCGTGTTCAAATAGTTAGTTTGCATTTTCCCCATTTTTTTGCAATCCCAATAAAAACATACATAGCCCCAACGAATTGCTGCTTTAATTCAAACACCCCTTCTCCATCGGCTTCATTTCACTGCTGGCCTCTCTCTATTTGTTTTTTCTTTCAAGAATTCCGCAATACCACGGTACTGCTCTCGTGCCTCCATATTTCAATCAAATCTCCAAAATTCTCGCAACCAAATCCAAACCAATGTCTCTCCATACCAAGTTTCCATCCACAGCTAAATTTTCTACACACGAAAAACCCCGACCCATCCTCGGTCCTGGTGGTAACACATTTATATCTTCCGAAGACAAGTCTAAAGGGATCAAGAAGGATACTGTCAAGAAAATAGGATATAACAAGTCAGATGCTGATGATGATAAGTTATATAAAGAAACTTTAGACAAGGCCAACACAGATACATTGGAAAGCTCCGCGCTGGACGATACCTCTGTTGACAGCTTGTGTTCATCGGATTCTTCTTCGTCTGCAAAAAAGTCAGCTACTTCCAGTATTAGAATTAAGCGCAATGGAACCGGGTTGCGGACAGCTGCAGTCAAACGCTGCCATTGGATCACTCCTCACTCTGGTTTGTGTCAAAAAACTAAATTCTAGAAATTATTTCAGCTTTTTTCATGAAGAGGTCTCCAAATAAATATTTTACGGATTTTTGTTGTATCGACTTGTGGAGTGTCTGCTTGAAAGAGTGATCTGATCGCTGGCTGACTAATTACTATCTGCAGATCAGGTGTATATTACTTTCCATGATGAGGAATGGGGAGTTCCAGTCCATGATGATAACAAGCTGTTTGAACTGCTTGTCTTTTCGCAAGCATTGGCTGAGCTCAGCTGGCCGGCAATACTTCTCAAGAGAGACAAATTTAGGTAAGTTCTGTTGTTTTTACCTGTACTAATTTATTTGCAAAATTCTATAGATCTGACTTTAAAACATCCATGTTTATATCATGGCAGGAAGCATTTCGATGATTTTGACGCGGCGTTGGTTTCAAAATTTACAGATGCAAAGCTAATGTTGCTCGAAACATTACTTTCCAAGCTAAAGGTTGAAGCAGTGGTGGAGAATGCAAAGCAGATACTTAAGGTAATCGATCAGCTCTATTACCATTTCCAATGGATACTAACTGTTTTTCGATATACGTATATAAGTTTCTTGTTTCAAGTTATTTTGTGTTACTGAACTATGAATATGAACAACTTATTAGGCATAACCTTCGAAAAAGATAAAGCGAGTAAATTCACGAAAGAAATGACATCTGAAACCCACAATAAGAAGTTACTTTTGATCCTCAGGTGCAGCAAGAGTTCGGTTCCTTTAACAACTACTGCTGGAATTTTGTGAACCACAGACCAATAAGAAACAGCATAAGATATGGAAATCAAATGCCTGCTAAATCACCTAAAGCACTGGTTATCAGCAAAGACATGACGCGAAGAGGTTTCCGTTGTGTTGGACCAACAGTTATATATTGTTTCATGGAAGTAGCAGGGATTGTCAACGATCATCTAGTTTCGTGCTTCAGGTACGGAGAATGCATGGCTAAAAACATGAAAATTCATGCATTAGAGGAAGAGGAGACTGTATCCTAAGATTATAATGAAGCGAATGTGAAACTCATTCGGCTGACCAGTAACCAAAGTGATATCTCGAACTGATGCAGTAGATATCACATTTAGTATATTGTGTATTCTTGTATATCAACCCAGTGACTCTAAAATAGGATTGTACTAATGAGTTCCAGTGTTTCAGAAGTGTTAAACAAGTAATAGTATGTGTGTGTATGTTTGTGATTTAACTTTGCCTTCACAAAAATGTAAGTTTGTGGCCTCTTATACATTTCTTAAAGCAGTCTATCAACTTCAATATCACTGAGCAATTAAGATTGCCTCAATGTTGGCTAACTATCAAGTTCTATTTCTAAGGAATTTGATATGCTACTGAGAATGCCATTAAGCAGTCTTGCTATATTTAAGCCTTTTTGCATTACAGTATTGCAGTACACCAGAAATGACTGCCATCCCTCTGGTTATTAGTAAGGAAGTATAGAACTTGTTGGCTGGCTCGCATTGGAGAAGATAACATAACCGAAAATCTAGTGACGTTTATGACCTGTCAAGGACTGCATAGTCAAATTTAAGCCTGGGAAAGCAAAAGGATGCATCAAAACGTATTGGCAAAGAGGATATCCCTGTTGAAGATGGGAGCTTCTCACTAAGATCCAGATGGGTCATGAGCATTCTTATGCATCAACGACGTACTAGACCCATGGCATCAAGCGATCTTGCGAATTTTTGGAAGTTATGAGTTAAAAGCAAGTTTCAACTTTCAAATACTGACATTAGTGGACAACTAATGAATTCCACAAAACCAATGAAGACAGAAAACGAGTGAAAAAACTTTACAAACGTATAGAAATCACAAAACGTAGTGGCAGTGTCGGATCTAGAGCTTAGAGGGGCAAAACAAAATTTTAAAAAGGGTTAATTACAGATGACCACCCGCATAATATGCCATATTCCATGCTACCACCCTTATATTGTAATATTACATTCGACCACCTTTATAACTAAAAACTTTCCAAAGAACCACCTCAGTTAACGGCAGTTAACGGAGAGGGTGGTTAAATGGAAACAAAATTGATTATAAAGGTGGCGAAGTGGAAACATATTTATTATAGCGGTGGTTTATTGTAATAAAAATACTATTATTATATTAAAAAATTAATATATTTAACGGTAACGGTGACAGTACAGTGCGTGGGTGGTTGATTGGAAATTTTATACTTATAAGGGTGGTGGAATGTATTATTACAATATAGGAGTGGTTTGGTGGAATATAGCATATTATACGGGTGGTTATCCGTAATTAACCCTTTTAAAAATGCATTATAATTGATGAATATGGTAAGATTATTTTAATAGTGTACAATTGTAAAAAGTTATAAACTTAACTGCTAACATCTATTTTTTGCGCGACCCTGCACTCTGACGATCCTTTAAAACTCTCTTGAGGTCCAAAATCTCGTCCATATGAGCAAGTCAATCGATTAACTCCTCTGGTTTAAGACTTCTCACCTTAAAATCAGACTTCTAAAGACGTTTCTGGATTGTCCGGTTTTGACACAACTCATCAATATATCTAACCAAATTTTCTTGAATAGTATTCCCTCCTGTCATTACTCTAAGTTTGTACTCCCTCCGTCCCAGCCAAAGCTTCCCATTTGGCAATTCCAATGTAAAATAAGAAATCAATATTTAAGGAATAAAAAATTCTAATGAAAATCTGATTAAGTCTAAATTTTCCCACCAAAATTTTGAGATCAAAATTAATTTACCAAAAGTGAACTTTCCCACCAAAATTTTGACCAAAATTTTGAAACCAATATCTAGAGTTGTTGGGGGTGATTTTTCAATTTTGGTAGTTGGTTTAATTCAATTATAATAATTAATTAGTTAGTATAATTAATTATGTTTAACTAGTAAATGTAATTAGAGTGTTATATTTTAATATTTATTTTTTGCCAAAAAAGGAAATAGGAAGCATTCGGTGGGACACCCAAAATGGCAAAAAGAGAAGCATTCGGTGGGACGGAGGGAGTACATCTTTTTGATTATTTGTGAGGTATATAAGAAATAAAATATTCAGAAATTGAAGGGAAGGAGATAGTATTAGAGCCTTTTTTGTTGAAAATCAATTTTTAATAGGTGTAATTAAATAAAAAATCTTTAAAAAATCCGTAAACTTCATTCACGTACCCGAGCACATTGTTGTTTTGATCTTCAAATTTTTTTGGCCCTCTAAACCTTGAAATTTGAGTTTGAGTATACAACAAATCCTAATACAAATAACCAATGATAATAATGTAGAGTTTTGGTTTTTATTATTGCCTGTTTGAATAAACAGTGATAATATAAAACATGAGTAGGAAAAGTTGTGTTCAAAATTCAACAGGAGGATTTACGCTTTATGTATAGCAGAGATTAAGGTTTGTCTTCATAAGGTTTATTGCTGTAGATGGTGGTTTGACAATTAGTCTTTCTCCGACCGTTAGTGGGATCTGTGCTTGTATAAAGCAACTGCTAATCAGCCTTTGAATACTGCAAGGAATATTTTGATTTGTGAAACAAAAAAAGGTTAAGAACTTAAGATTGCTAATCATGATTGACAGGTGGAAGGGGTATTTTGGTAATTATTTACGAAATTACCAAAATACCCCTGACCATAATAAAATGCATAAACAGGCGTGGAATTGGGGGTGTTTTAGTCTTTTGGTGTCTGTCCCTATAAAAAAACATGATCCCTTGCAACAAATCCTAGCACATGCTGCCCTTGCAACAAATCCTTGCACATGTTGAGTCTTCTCAAATCAGTTTTTTCAGTACAACAAAATGCAAACGCCCCGGACATTAGTAGGAACACCTTCTTCAAATTAGTTGAAGAGGTATTCATCAGAATGTTGAAAGCAGGCAAAAAATTCCTCTTCATGTTCTTGTTCACAATAATACCATACAAAGAGGAAACTTCGGATCCAGATCTCGAAGAAGGCGGGCGAACAACGATAGCGGCTGAGAGTAAATACTTCTGGTGGTCAACTATAATATTGACGTATTGCTTTGCATGGGTTGTAGGATGCTCATTTATTGAGGAAGAAACGAAGCTACAGAGGGCTTGGTTATACAGCTTGACTACAGTTACTGCCACAATGGCCTTTGGCAGCATCCTCATTTCTCATCTTATTTCAGTTACATTCCCTATTGAAGCTCATGCTAGTTTAGTGGTGGGAGTTTTGTCCGGAGTTGTTTCCTTTTTTATGGCTGCTTCAATTAAACTCAGTTTCTCGTTCATATGGGTAGTTTGGTTTATATTTTCCTGTGTTGTTGTGGCCATTGTAGCGCGCCGCTCGAGTACAGCCGGAGAATCACGCCATTAGCACACATACTGCAACCTTCATTACAAAGATGATACGTACACAATTACATTAGTACTAAAACCTTAGTATGAGATTGTGTGTTGTGTATAACGATATCATAGATCGAGTACTGCGTAGCCGAAATAGTATAAATAAATTGAGTCTGTAATCAAAGTATTATAGATGTTGTCATAGATGAAGATCAACAGACACATTGTGCTCCAGACAGAGATAAACTCCCAAGCGACGGACAAAATGTGCTCAGTTGCAGAATATTTGAAGATTTCTTAATCGGTTATAAATCAGAGTATTTGAGATATGAGATTATCAAGAGAGGAAATCTTGATAATGATGAATCGAGAGACGTCTTTCGGGAGATTAACATAAGCGAACGAGAAGAGAGATCTTCACCTAAGAGGAAGTGAGTTGTAGTATATGTCGAACAAGAGGGATTATTGTGTTCGTTGTACTAACTGATAAATTGTGCTTTCGCTGAATTTATATTAAGGACGTTTTGTTCCTGAAGTGGATTAACAAACCTTGAGTGTCTTTATTCTATCGTATTTGTAAATCTGCGATAAACTGTCACAAAATCTAATAAACAGACCGCACTAAACTTTTATAGACAACTAACTGTGATTGAGTAAAGGAACGATCTATGTTCAGCGTGTCTATGAGAATATGACTACAATTTTCTTATAACAATATGAACGTGTTGAATTTGGATGGCATAAAACAAGACTGCATGTGATTTAACAAAAAGTTTGAACTCATGTCTTTCCAAAGATGAAGGAAACCAAATATAGAGTCATGTAAAGTATTTCAAAGATTCGCTCATGTAGTTATTATATTTTTTGCAACGTTCATTCATTAAATATTAAAAGTAATACCATGGAATCAAAATACAATGAAAAGTAAAAGGAATTTTTAAATTAGTAATCATCTGATTAATGAAAATTTTCATGATAATCATCGTTTTAAATTATTTTTAAAAGGCAACAACTTCGAAAAAACTACGTTAAAATAAGTTAAACTGTCATTACATAGATTTTCATAATAAGTTTCTTTAACAGAATATATATATATATATACATCATTTACAAACTTGTGCAATATTTTATCAGTGCATAAATACAAGTTAATATTCAATCTAGACTTAGAAATTGTATACTACAATTTGTAACAGACTCTAATTAGACAAATTCAAAAGATAAAGAATCAAGTAGCCTCAAAAAGTAGTTCAAAGATATTTAATAATAAGAAAAAGTAGTTCTAAGATATCAAGACTTGGACCTCGTTCAGGGGAATACATTAATAAACGGAGATGGGACATGCTTAAACTTTGGTGGAATACATGCAAACATGCTACCTTAAACTTGCTTTTACCATTTCAAGTAGCCTTAAAAGTCTTCATCAATGACTTTAGTGTCAAATGGTATTCTAAGCAAGGATCCCGCAGCTTCTTTACAATTATAGTTTACGTACAAAGTATTACAAGAACAATATTTAATGACTTGAGCTTGAATACTATTTGCCAAAGACTTGTACAAGTAGTGCAACAGTGATACAGATATGATGATCTGCAACAGATGAAAGTGAAGATGAGAAACAGATGAATAGAAGATGAGAAATAGAAGAAGAGAAACTAGGGTTTGGGAAGGAGAATAATAAGGAAGGATGATAAATTAGGGTTTATTCATTACCTCCTCTTTTCAACTGTGACACTGGCTTTTATAGGAAGCCTTACATGGAAACCTGAATTACTAATTATTCTAATTAGACCCTTACAAATAGGAAGAAATACTCAATATTAGCCTTTGTGTATGCACGTATCATTCTTCCACCCTTGAAAATGACCTTGTCCTCAAGGTCAACGCCTTCCGGTGGTCTTGGTGACGAAAAATTACAAACTTATGATGAAGCCACAAATACCTAGACATCCGCATGGTGACTTTATACCCATTGATCAGTGTTAGAAATGTCTATTTTAAGCTCCTACTTTTATGTTTATTTTCCATGATTATAACGTAAAATATATTACTTTTGATACTTTGATTGATGTTTCAGGTCAAAAGCACGATTCCAGCTTACGAAGGAGCATAAATGGAAATATGAGGAAAAGCACGTGAATTCGGCCTAAATCAGACATAATTTGGATCATTTCTGCAATTCTTAGACCGAGTGCACTAAAGTACCTGACCCGAGCTAAAACAAGTTACTCGACCAAGTTACTCGACCGAGTAAATACACTGCTCGAGCAAGTTATCACGTGACCAAGACCCTTCGTATGGATTATCTCCATTAACTCGAGTGATTTAATACAAGAAGATAAGGAAGACCTTCCACTTACTCGATCATTTAACACAAGTGGATAAGGAAGACTTCCCATTTACTCGGCCATTTATGATAGGAGTTAAAGCAAGACCTTTCCAATCACTCGACCCTTTGATTGAACTTCACTATATAAGCATCACAAGACACTCAAAGAAAGTTGGCTGCTGCTGCCCGAGCTACCTAAGGGGGCTGAAACCCTAATAAAGTGATTGAGTCTAGTCGAGTAAACCAAGTGAAGAAGAAGATATACCCGAGAGAGTTCGGAGGACCGATTGAATTATTGAAGTTTATACAACCAGATTTTGTACTCGAGATAACGAGGAGAATAGCAGCAGCATTGGAGCTCGACCGTGGATCATCAATCACTGAGAATTTCTAAACTTTACTCTTGTTTTATTTACAATCGTTTTACTTACAATCGTTTGAACATGTTTGCATTATCACTCGAGATGAGTGAGTAGTTTCCTTATGATAGGGATTTGATGAATTCCTAATGCTTATGATTAACTAGAACATGATTATTTAATTTATATGAATCAATTCTTGTATGATATTGTGTGTGTTGAATCATACCCGAGCTTTATCTTATAAATTAGGTGTCCTGACAAAACATCTAGAAGAGTAGGTCGAGTAGTATTATCTAGGGAAGGACCGAGAGGTGAACTTAGAATATTTTGGAATCAATACAACCATTAGATCAAGTATATTAGCAAAGCGGGAGCAGCGAGTATATTTGGTGCATGAATGTATTAATAAGCGTATTTGACAGATTAGTGAAAACACCGGAAGGAATGAAGCTAGTCGAGTAGATGTTTACGTGCGAATCCAACATTCGGAAGTGAGGATTCGTATGCTAATGCTACTCAGTCTAAATTCTATAATATAAATCCAACATTCGGAAGTGAGGATTTATATTATCATATAACTATACATTCTAGATTAAATTGTCATCAAGAAGGAAATTCATAACTATAATATAAATCCAACATTCGAGAGTGAGGATTTATATATCTTGTTTGAGTGAAACCATAAGTATTAGTGGAGGATTCTCATCCTTGTCATAGTTTTTAATATTTGATAACAAATCCTTTTCATAGTTTGATAACGAAACCTTTTATTGAAATATTGCCTTTTGAATAAATAATATTGCCTTTGAAATAAATAAAACACTTAAGAACTAAATTGAAAAGCTAGTAATCGAGTTTGAAATATAACTTGACTCCACTGTTCCCTTGGGTTCGACACTAGGTCACCCCTAGTTCTATAAATTCTTTTGAGTTGCGTGTTGGAATATCTACCTATCTAAACCACGCCGGTCACCCATTGATTGCACTCCAGCAATAAAGTTTATTTCCAAGGAAATCCTAGAAGAAAACTAAGCAGCAATTACGAACATAGTGATATCTTCCTCCATTGCCTTAAGCTCAAACCAACTCAGTGTTCCTCTGACTTTTAGCATTTCAGTTTCATTTGTAAATATTGCTTTCAACCTTGTTAATCCATGCCAGATAAGATCACCAAGTAACAACACTCTCCCAATAGCCTTGATCAATGTCGTGGTTTCAGAACTTGATTTAAGACGCCTGACGAAACTCGTAAACTCATATAGGAAGGATGAACCGCACATAAGTAGCTCTCTTCCTAGCGCAAGAACAAACCTTAATTCACTGATGTGCCCATGTATGATTGACATGTCGTCTCCATCAGTTGTCAAAATGCTCTTCCACTTGAGCATTTCCATACTAATGCCCCAAAGTTGCATAATGAAATTATCAGTCACTTCATCAAAAAGAATCTGAGCACCTTCAAGGGATTTAGGATCAATGTTGCCATCTTCTTCAGTTTCCATATTTGAAAAATTGACTTGAAATTTGGCTGTTAATGTTGCCAACTTAACTGATGTGCTACTCTGAACGTGGAAAACAGTTGATTGAATCCTCATAAGCAACTCATTATTTTCATCTTTAATTTTATCAAGGGCCATACGTAATCGAGTCATAGCTGATACTTGTCTTTCCTCCATTGTCCACAATCTGTGCAACACCACAGTAGAATCATAACGATGAATGAAGGCATTCCTGAACAGCCGAGCCAAAATCCCCTCAATCAATAACAAATCTTCGGAAAGTATCAATGCTCCGCCAAAATAGTAGTGAAATGGAATGAGTATTTTCTTAAGGCTAGAAACTGATGAGATGCCCCACATCCAAATGCAACGATGATCACCAACAGAAGGAGAGTTCAAAGACACAATAAAATAACAGAAGCTCCAGTTTGTGCATTTTGCCGCTTCAAACTCGCCATGATCCCACACTATCAATACCTCAAGCACCTGCCACATTTGCACAGCATATACACCTTCAAATACACATATACTCCTTAATAACTTGTCCTTTGTCAATCCTACCACCCAAATATCAGCAAACCAATCAAGCATATCAAGAGCCGAGCTCTTCATTCTCTCATGCACTTTATATTTGTTGAGAACTTTGTCATATAAAATTGAGGCAATGCAATTCAGAAACGGAACTTGATGCCAATAAGGTTGCCATCCTGCTACTCCATCTGCAGTTACATATAAAGACATCACAACTTCCGCACTAGAATGATTGCTAGAACTTATAATATTTAGCCAAGTAAAGAACATTTTGCTCAGTGTTTTTAGAACCAAATCAAAACATGTGTCACTAAGAGCCGTCCTTAGCTTCATGAAACCTAGTTCATCACTCAAGTTTTTTGCTGTCCCCTTTGGTGATATCATCCTTGATTGTAGAGTGTTGCCAAATGATGCAAATACATCTTGTCCGTTCAAAGAAAAATGGTGATTACTCATAGCAAAAGATGGTGCAACAGAGAGCTCATTGTAAATCCGAGCAATCACGTCACTGAGTGGTACACTAACTTTGATTTTCATCCCTCCGGTCATCATTCTAACCATTATGAACTCTATAGGTAAACAAATGGACACGAAGCACGAATCGGTACTGTTTCTTTCGATAACAATCCATTGTAGATCTTTTTGAGCAAACTGAATGGTGGATATTATCAAAGGGAGACAATCCTTCTAAGAGATAATATTCTGAGTAATATCAGGAGGAATTGGAAAGGGTTTCTCAAACCAATCCAATGAAAATAAAACAGCACTCAATGCCGAAGGTATTTTTGACTTTGAAACCAGTGGCATAACACCTTGGGATTAAGAAATGCCTCAGAGACATTTATACAAACACCTGTAGTGCGGAAAATGAAAGCACTATCCAACACATAAGATGAAGTCACAGATTCTAGTCCAACACCCTCGTAAATAACATCATCATTTTGAAATAATACTGAATCAGTGATAGGGAGTACCTCAGTTTTGTTGCAGTTCAAATATTCCTCAGGGTCAGCAGTTAAAGGCATCCGTGAATCCAAATCATTTTATGATACCACTCAGAATA
Source organism: Sedum album (assembly GCA_006409495.1). Lineage (NCBI taxonomy): Eukaryota > Viridiplantae > Streptophyta > Magnoliopsida > Saxifragales > Crassulaceae > Sedum > Sedum album. Next base: position 29,816 of record QZGG01000294.1, read on the forward strand.
CCATTCCCGATACCATTCAAGGGCTTCACCAGCCATATAAAAGGTTCCAACAGCCAACTTTTGTTCATCACTGATCTTGTGATGTGAGAAAAAGATCTCAACCTGACTTAACCAACCATCAACATCTTCACCGTAAAAGTATGGAACCTCAATCTTTTGATGAAAGTCTGAGTAGCAATAAAGGCGGGAAAACATTGTCAAAGTTCAACTCTCAATGAAAGCACCAATGATACAGATATGATGATCTGCAACAGATGAAAGTGAAGATGAGAAACAGATGAATAGAAGATGAGAAATAGAAGAAGAGAAAATAGGATTTGGGAAGGAGAATAATAAGGAAGGATGATAAATTAGGGTTTATTCATTACCTCCTCATTTCAACTGTGACACTGGCTTTTATAGGAAGCCTTACATGGAAACCTGAATTACTAATTATTCTAATTAGACCCTTACAAATAGGAAATACTCAATATTAGCCTTTGTGTATGCACGTATCATACAGCCATCACCTCGCTTCTTTACCCAGTTTTTCAAATAGTGCTACAGCCATCACCTCGCTCCTTGTTGAGATTTGCAGAGTTCTTGAAGATCCGATTTTCGCTTCTCGAAATCATAAACTATCAGATCTAATTGTCCCATAGATGCGTACGAACACATAGATCTGTCCGGCCAACCATTCCCTAAGAATTCATACAAGGTGTGTGTGTGAGTAAAAGTTCAAGTTGATGGATTTGAGATTTGACAATAAAACCACATAACTTCTTCTCTGATTCATCCTGGAGGTATCGTGAAAATTTTCCAACCAAGTCCCAACACACTTCAAATATATCGAAAGATTTTTTTATTTGTCGGCTCATTTCCATTAATTTTCCATCATCGTTTCCGATAACAACTCATGGAAAAAACGACGGATACGCGCCTGAACTTTCCAGTGCATATCCATCATATTTCCATTATATTATTTTGAACTCACTCAATTGCCAGAAAGTAGATGAAAGTCGATGGAAATTTCCGGTGGTTTTTATTGGAAAATTATATGATAGGATTATGCAATTAATTATAATTTTCTACTACGAACAAAAGATACTCTTTGTTTAACTACAAATATCACAAAGTCAATAAACAAAGTATGAACCTCTATATTACGCAGCAGAATAGATGCAAATTTAACTACAAATAAAACTAGCCTAGACGTTTTAAATAGACAACAATATGTTCAACTTAAATTACTCAGACATGTTGAATTCTAAAACTCTACTGATCCTGTGAACATGCAAACTAAATTAAGGCAGTAAGTTAACTAGTAATCGAGCATAAAACATTAAAGCACTGATATGATCTGAATTCTGAACTAAACCAAACAAACAGATTGGAAAGTTACCAAAACCACTTAATACAACACTGAGTTCACTAACCTGTTTGGCATCCACGAGACAATGCATATAATAATGATGCGTGTGAAACACAGTGAGATACGAGACTAATCAATACACTGAATAGCAACAATAAATTATTAGTATCGATGAACAGTACAACGAATAGTACCGTGAACAGTAAAATCAAAATTACCAAAACAATTAAACGAAGGAAGAGATACAAAACTGAGATTGTGGTTGAAGCTTGCTCGGCAATCTCCTTAAAGCCAAATTGCCCCCGTCTGGTGTTGGGTGTAGAATGACAATCGACCTCCCAAGATACAACAATCGGACCTCCTTTCACTGTACCGTTGTGAAGAAAGCGAAACAAAAACTGTCTTCCGCTATCACCGTACTCACATAGATCAAAAAATCACACACACTCACCAAGATTGCAGGATTGAGTCAATTGATTCTTTCAATTTTATTCCTGAAGATGGACTTTTCGGATCCGGATCTCATACAGCCTACAGCCAAATGCAGCATTTATTCAAATTTTAAATTTCAAAATTTACTTGTAAAACGACGTAGTTTTGGTCTGAAATATATCAAAACGACACTGTTTTACTAAAACCCAAATTTAAAATTGTTGAACCCTTTATAAAACTACAAAGTTTTGATCTTATTAACTCAAAACGACGTCATTTAACTTCTGGCTGTAAAGTGCTGTACGCTGCACTGGATCTCAATCCGGACTTTCCACCGTTTCAAGAGTGCAACCTCTTAAAAAACTGTCGTGAACCACCCACTTCCTCCTTTGGATGGAACTATCCGGACAAATCAATTGAGTTTTTTCTTCACTCAATTCTCAATTGACAGTCATCACTATTTGGCTTCAACCAACCCAATTTGCTACTCTCTAACACAATACTACGCCGTTTTGTGCTAGTAGATAGCCAATTTATTTGTCACAAAACTACGTCGTTTAGTGCCATTACCCATCTAGTTTCTTCACATCAAATTGAACCAATTTTCCAACAATTTTCAAGTGCATTTACTAAACTTTTAGCTTTACTCTTCGACTTTGCATTATCAAAAATATCACAAAATTAAATCTAATCTTAATTGAGCAGTTGAAACATAATAGCCTTGAGAATTTTAATGTGACTTTCCTAACAAGTAATAGATAAGAAAATTTACTTTCAAACCTGAAACACTAAGGAGTAAAACATCCCAATTTTTGTACAACTAGAAAATAATACATAAATTCGTTATATAATACCAAAAAATAATCTTCTTTAACACAAGAATGTATCACTTCGCAAAGTGTTAACAAGCACACGACATATACAGGACTCTTGAAATTATTTCAAAAACGTTTTTTGAAACCCTTAATATTTTCCTTTCATTTAAATCCACTATCATGTATTGGTTTCTCACATTAGCAACATCAAGATTAAGAGATTTCAAAGCATCACTCATCACATTAAAATGCCTTATACTTGATGTATTATCTACCCTCAAAAAATCTTAAAAAATCATTTACTATTTCACATGTTCATTGTCATGATCCAAAACTAAGGTTAAGACCGGTGCTGGACTAATGGCCAAGCAAACCTCACAACACAATAACTAAATGTAGTGAAAGTAATTAACAAAAGGAGTGAAACTCAAAGTACAAAGGATAAAAACAAAATAACTAAATGTAGCGGAACATAAGACTACTGTGTTGGCACCATACGTCAGAAATGAACTCCTCAACTGTCGCCGGTGTCGAAACACGTACTAGTAGCTATTACTTATCTGAAAGAGGTTTAAAACATATCTTATCAACATTGTGTGTGTTATTTAATTCATTTCATCTAATTCATATTTATCTAAGTAACACACAACCCAATATAAGTATACAAAGTATGATACAACGATGTATGCAGAATGATGCACGTGTCTTTCAATAGGCAGTCGTCACTGCTGGTCCGGACCATCATATCAGACCAAAAGCGCATTCATCTCAAAGCAAAAGATCAGTCATATCAAAGCAAAAGCTCAGTCATACCAGAACAAAAGCTAAGTCATATCATGATGCCTGTCGTAAATGCAATGATGTACAACGATAGTTCCTGTCCGTTTTCACAAATCAATCAATATTCTCTTTTCGTGTCGATATCAAACGTCTTATTTTTAGACGTTTAGGGAGAACGTTAGTTGATAAAATTATTGACGGTTAGCTATCATCCTTGATTATATAATTAATCAGGCAAATAAAATATATTATATACTCATTTGTACCCGATGAATATTCGTCCACTAGTCACAGTGCTCGATCGACTGAACCTCTTGAATAACCTGAACAAAATATATATTAACTATGATCAACCACCTTCTGTTGGACTGTTTTATAATATTCCTTTAACCTTGTGTATGGTACATAAATATGTCACTTACTTACATAAGGACTATATCAATACGAGTGTAGTCACTGACCACATGTTCCTTAGTACGTTTAGATCATCTATCCATTGATGTTGTTGTAAACTAAAATATGAATTGCACAATTCATTTCACTCTTCATGCTCTGCCACCTTTTAATTATCAATTTCATAAATATGCCTCATCTGTTTCTTATCATCCTTTTTATGTAATTCAAACACGCAGTATGCAATTCTGATACTCAACCACATATCACTCAACTATTCAAATCTTAAACTTACTTCTCTATAACTTTCTTTCCTTCATGTTTACCTTATACTTGACTTTGGGCTGGCTCAATTTGCTGAGCCCATCTGTTCATTTTTTACGAATCAGAACATTCATATGTTGGACTAACAATGTCATTTAGTTTTGATGATTCACATATGATGTACAATCTAGAATTAAAGAAAATATTGTGCCTTCTTAATGAACTGTATGATAGTTGTTCTAACACCATTAGCAAGTAGATAAATTATTTCATTTTAAATTTTATGATCAAGTTAATGACGATGAATTTCATGACTTTGAATGCGTATAACATGATAATGCTTCACAAAATCAGAATCAACAGTCATTTCCATTAACCTTATAAAGTTATCGTTGACTGATCGGAAAAGTTTTTATTAGAAACTCTAACGCCAAATTATTTTAAACTAGAAATTTAATTATAGAAATTTCCCTAATCAAAACTTTCCTCCACTGCTCTTTTTCTTACTAATCTCTACTATATATAAAAGAGGAAGTGTGCTATTAGCGGTTACAAGATGAAGTCACATTTTTATGCCTATAATACCCCTACATTCAACAATAATTACTTTAAATAAATCTCATATAAACCTTATTATATATTAAAATAATATAAATATGCACATATTGAAATGTGCAGTAAAGACTAGTAGTTCTTTTTAAAACCCTTATCATGTGTTTGATTGTTACTTATTCTATATTTAAATTCTTTCCACGCGCCAATATTAGTTAACTTTCAATATTTTTACGCTCCATAGTATTTTTCCAATGTGCGTCCAATCATTTGATCCATTACTCGCTAAATAAATATTGTGCACACTTGACTCAAACAATTCGCAACAAAAACAATATACTCTATATGAATGTTTGACTAAAACAGCCAGTTTTTATCAATGTATTCCCCATTTTGCTTATCTCGAGTATAATGATATAGAAAGTAATCTTAGAGACATCCTTAGAAAGTACAAGATTTGTTCTTAAATTGTCCTTTCAACTATGAATTCCTTATTTTTATTAACAAGATCATGCCAACAACTTGGGTCATATACATCTATAAAAGAATTTCAATCATCATAAGTATTCCATATTTTTTGTATTATATTCATTTATAAAGTATCATACTCCCCTAAATTATTAACATTTTCATTGATAACATTCAAAATTCTGCATGATCATCATCGCCACAATCATTATTAACAATTTCAGTAATTCAGATAAATTACTTTCCTCACAAATCTATCAAGTGCTCATCTTTGAGAACAAATTGCACATCTGGCTTTAATTTTAATGTTTTCACACACATAAATAAATCTTGATCGTTTATTTTAGACAATTAAACGATTTGAATTTTGTGCTAATTTAGAATATCTGAAATTATTATAAATTTAATATATTGATAAATAAATAAGGATAAATTATTCCAAACTAAAATATAAAAAAGGATAACATCGCTAAATTAGCGAAGTATAAATATTTCACATCCAATCTCATCTTTGTTAAATGGGAAATGGACCAGTTGAGTGGTCCTTGTACGCAAGTTAGTCGGGTGTTTTGGTCATTTGGGTCTTCTATAAGGGTGTTTGAATATTATCAGCAAGTTATTAGTGTCCATGACACACATCTGTATGAGAACTATTATGAGAGATTACTTGTTGCAGTTGATTTAAATGTGGATAATGAGTTGTTTCCTCTTGCATTTAGGTTACTTGAGAGCTAAAACAACGCTAGCTGGAAATGGTTCATGAGATGTATAAGGAAGGATGTAACGGGAGTGGTGGAATGTCTATCTTTTTTGATAGGCATAAAGAAATATTATCTACGATGAACATTCTAGAGGAGTGAAAACCTCATAAATATCATAGAAATTAACCGCGACATCTGAAGATCAATCAATAAGAAGTTGAATGATAAACCTGTTTTGAAGGATGAATTGAACAACTCTAACATATGATGGTTAAGTCTAACGTTGGGATTATTAATGCTGAGCTAATTTTGTGTTTGCATTCAAAACCGCCGATATGTGAGTGGTCCGACGAAATTCCATTTGAACAGCAAAATCTTGCATTTGAGGAGGGATGGAGACACGATTATATTACAATAAACTCTCCAAGTGCTAGAACAATGTCATTAATGATTGTCGGGACTCCTTTGCACATTGGTTCGGTTCATATTTTATGCAGTCAAATAAATATGATTGGAAATGGATGATGCTTACATGCCGCTAAGCGTAAGACATGTAATTAAGTATCATCCAATTCCGTTTTCTACAAAGATTGAAATTCAAATGCAGAAATAAATAGTCCAGACAGTGTGCTTGCGATAAGCAGTTATTTCAATATATGATTTATTAATGTATTTTCTTATTTATTTCAAACTAACTTATACATTTATCCTCTAATTTTTCAAGACTAACTTGTTTGAAAGATATGATATGATACTTTAAGTTATTGTCGGTGGACCTCAAAACAACTTTGAGCTAAATATGAGAACAAACACATGCACAAATGGGTCTTTTGTTGTATTTCATTCACCATATTGTCACGCACTTGTTGTATGCAAATATCTTTATATACAGTTCCTAGATTATGTATTGTGCGAATATACTATCATGAGACAAAATGAGACACCGTTTGATGTTTTAGGAGTCATACCTCCAGATTCTATATGGGGCCTTTCTCGAGTCCCAAACCCCTCCTGTCAACAAATTGAAAAGAGTTGAACACCCACTATCACAATTCTCATGAAATGAATTGGCCCGAAAGTTAGCCCGGGGAAGCTTTCAAGATTGTGAAACTGGTGAAGCATATTTTAACAATGTAGCAAAATATATAAAGGATGCAAGACGTGCAGTGCTAAATGATATAGCAGAAAGAGAAGTCCGCTCGGAACGACTAGTTGATTTTTTATGATTATAATCGTCCGTAGCTACAACAGTACTTTTTTAATCATCCGATTGTAAATTGTAATAGAACTGAACATTTTCAATACATGTTAGTTTTGTTTGAATCTTTAGGTTTTTCATTTAAAATTGTATGGAACAGAAGCTAAAGAGAATGGTCAAAACAACTTATGTCGTAATGAACACACCTCTTGATTTTGGGTGATGCTGATGCGTTCTCAAGCCACAACACGCGCTTTCAATTTATACCTTTTCTCTACAACAAACAACTACGTACATGCAGTCTGAAACCGCAAATTTTCTCTTCAAAACAGAATCTGATGTTTGACCCTGACATAGTTAAGTGTGTTTTGACTTTTGAGTCGACATGACCATCGTGTCAAAATGTATATTACCATATCTTGTTTAAATCAAATCGATACACAAAATATAAAGTCAATTATAAAAAAGACTGATTACAATAAGATTTTGGTTTTGAAAGACCAACCCTGCTGAAATGAATAGACTTTAAAGGCTGATTACAATTATTTATGAATAATCCGATTTTATAAGACCAAATTCCATTGTTTGTCAACATTCTGTTGTCTTATCATATTTGGCCTTAGGAAATCCATCGCCCAACCAACATAACAGGTCAAAGACAGCCCACTTCAAAGGCAGCAAGTCAGCAGTAAGAACTTTGTGAAAAGACCAAGCAAACAGCTATGCACAAGTGCCTAAGTTTAGCAGCAATGACAAGGTATTCGAGACTTTCTTTGCCTTAGATTAGCTCATGACAAGTACCAGCAAGAGTTCCCATCAGCTTGGACAACTAAGGGAGGCTCGCCCGAGTTTATGGACACTCACAACAGCTCATAGAATTTCAACAAAGTTTAAGGAAACATTGCTACAAATCTGCCCAACGAAGAGTAATAGTCTGTTTGTGGATAGCAAGTATGGAGATTTTGATTTATAAAGATGATCATTAAAGTTATGGTATGAGTACTTAGTTAATTGAATAATATGTTCATGTAATGTGTCACACAGGACTTTATGTTATTTTCATTATTTAGGGTCATGCTAATCAGTTTCGTGCAACATGCATATGTTATGCTATAGTTATGAGCATGTACGTGTTACACCATTTTACACATTATATAACAAGCTGTCTAAGAAGTTGTATTTGTCATATCATGTAAGTTGTTACGCTACACGGTATTCGTGTCGTACATGATACATGTAGCGTATGTCTTCTTTTACAATATAGGCTTTTGCGACAAAAAAGAATTGTGGCGCGTGTTAACATTGACAACATGCGCTATTGCAGCAAAAATCAGCACTTGCGTATGTTAACATATACAACACTCTCTTAATTGCGACATGCAACTCGTGTCACATATATATCCTCATATACGATACCTTTTATACAATATATATATTGTGTCGTAAACGATAAATAATTATTTACATGTAACTCTCGTATTCTTCCAAAACGTTTCAATTTTTAAATATATCAAAAGGTTGAATTAAGTAGTTGAGTAGCCTACATTTGCAACTAACTTTAACATTTTCTATCGCATGTGTCCCAACTAAAATAGTTGAGGAAAATACATATTTTAGTGACTTTGTAATTCTAAGTAGCATATGTGACTAGACAAAATTTAATTGAGAATTTTACAAATGCGACCGATTTAGCCAAAGTCAGTCCATATTGTCAAAACTGGATGATACATATGAAAGTGACTTTGTCATTCTCAGTTGCATATGTGACTAGACAAAAAAATATTGTTATTTTAGAATGTTGCACTTTAAATGACAGGTATTTAAAAATTACGGATATCTACTTGAGAACACTATATATTCGATTGATTTTGCCTAAGTCAATCGAGTATGAGTCGAAATTGGATGATACATACGTATGTGACTTTGTCATTCTCAGTTGCATATGATACCAAACACAAAATAATCTCGTTATTTTGTAACGTTAAACATTTAATGATAAGTAGTTGAGAAGACAAAATATGCGACCGATTTTGGCAAACTCAATCGCATATGTGTTGAAACATTTAATGATAAGTTTACTTAAATACTCAATTTAATGAAGGTAGTTGAGGATGATACATGTGTAAGTGACTTTGTCATGCTCAGTTGCATATGTGAATAGACAAAAATTACCGTTGTTTTATAACGTTGCACTATAAATGATGAGTAGTTGGTTGGCGAAACATATGCAACTGAGTTTGACATCATGTGTGGCATATGTTTCAGAACTAAACTTTATAAATAGCTATGTTAAATTGTTACTATCTTTCGGCGTTAGTTCAACTTTTCCTTTTTGCTCCTTCAAACTCAAGTCATGTTGTAAGTTCTCAATTTATCATTGTGCAACTCACATTACGATTATTTTTCACATTTCCATGTTGAATTATTTTCATATATAGTTAAATGAGTTAAAGTTTTTATTCGTAGAGCCCTCAAAAATTTGAGGTAGATATCAATTTGTTAATTTAGTTTGTATTCTTCATTTTTTTAGTTTTTGAATATTGTTCTTTTTTGTAGTTTGTAAAGGAAAAGATCGAAACAAATCGGATGAAGTAGATATGTTACATATGCGACAAACGTTTTCATTCTTAGTCACATAAAAAAATTAAAGAAATTTTTTGAGGTACGTACACTCTCCCCTTTAATTTAATGTAATTTTATTAATTATTAATATTGCTGTCTCTTTACATTTTAGGAATATTATTCTTCTTTGGTGTTTGTAAAGGAAAAGACTGCCTACGAACTGGATGATGGGAATATGTTGCATATGCCACAGCGTTTGTCATTCTTAGTCACATAAGAGTGTATTTGCAAGGAAAAATTTGAGGTACTCACCTATTTTTTATTTAATTATATATATTACCGTCTCTATAAATTTTTTGAAAAGTGGATAAAATGTGGATGACGTTCTTAAATTATTTATTTGAAGTGTCTCTCTTTATATGTTGAATGTATGTCGTTTACTAACATATGGGTATCTCTTTTGTACTTTAAATGAAAAGATGGATAAAAGTTGGATGGATTTGAGCCGAGGCGATGATCTTTATCATGAGGGGATCATCGAATTTATCCAGTTTGTCAAACAAAATTCAAATGAGGATAAACATTCATGTCCTTGTAATCGTTGCAAGTTGCAAGGTAAAAAGATCGCACCGGATGAAATGTATTGGCATTTACTAGATAAAGGGATGATGCGAGAATATACCAGTTGGACCGCACATGGTGAAATCCGCGAACGTCATCATTTATCAGTCGATAATCGTGGGATGGAGGATAATGTATATCCCACTATGGATATACTTAATAATGCTTTTCCTTTTCGAGATTATAACGAGATGCATGATAATGATCATATCATGATGGATGAGGACATTGAAGTTGAAACTCTTGGAAAGGATGCTTATGACAAGTATCATAAGCTTGTAAGTGAAGCAAAGAAGCCTTTATATAAAGATTCCTGCTCTCTATATTGAAGGCCATGCAGGTGATTATTTTTATATGTTGTTTGTTATATTTTTTTATTTTTTCATGTCATGTTATTATTATTTTATTTTTTGTTTTATATATAGGTTAAAGTTGAGAATCGGTGGTCCGATAAAAGTTTTGATGATCATTTGCGGCTTACTAAAGAAATATTGCCAAAGAATAATAGTTATCCAGATTCTTATCGAGATGTCAAATTAATTTTGAAGAACTTGGGTTTGGAATATAAAACCATACATGCCTGTGAGTATAGTTGTGTACTGTTCTACAAAGATCACGAAGATCTCGAGACTTGTCCCGTCTGTAATACACCCAGATATGTAAGTAGCGAAGGTAACAAAAAGAAACTACGTAAAGTGGTTAAGTACTTTCCACTGACTTCGCGGTTATGTCGACTTTATATGTCTCCAGTTATTGCAAAAGAAATGAGGTGGCATGGAGAAAGACTTGTGAGTGATGATGAAATTCGCCATCCCGCTGACGGGGAAGCATGGCAAAAATTTGATAGAGATTTTCCAGATTTTTCTAAGGAGATTCGCAATGTACGTCTTGGCCTATCAACAGATGGATTTAACCGTTTTGGAGTATCGAGTATTCCACATAGCACATGGCCTATAGTCGTATGGCCGTATAATTTGTCACCTTCTTTGTGCATGAAAAAAGAATTTAACATACTTGCTATGTTAATTTCTGGTCCTAAGTCTCCAAGGAAGTGTTTGAACGTACTCATGAGACCACTTATTGATGAGTTAAAAATGTTGTGGGAAAAAGGAATTCCTAATTATGACTCTCTCGAGAAGTCTTCATTCACTATGAAGGCTGCAGTAATTTGGACGATTAGTGATTTTCCAGGTATACCTATAACTATCTGTGATACAAAATGAATTATCATTTTCAATTTCATTTAGAAAATTGATATTTAAATTTTTCTAAAGAAAATCTATTTTATATTTTTTCATTTTGTTTACATAAATATTTTCAGGTTTGGGCATGTTGGGAGGTCTTAAAACTAAAGGTTACGAGGCATGCCCTTTATGTTTGGATGACACCGATGCTATTCATTTGACAGGGAGAATGGCGTATCAAGGACACCGTAGATGGTTGGACAAGAGTCACCCAATGCGAAAAGAAGCCAGTAAATTTAATGGCAAAGTTGAATTAAGAACCTAAACTTTCAGGCTTTGAGGTTTTATCAAACATACTTTGTCATCAATATTCGACACTTTGCTTGTTACAAAATAGTTTTAAGGTGTACAATTGCACACATTTGTGCAATAAGCCGCAAAGCATATTGGCTCAATGCGTACCTAAGATAAACTGCCACAAAGTAGCATAAACAAGTAACTCGGACCATCATGCTTCATTCCCGCTAGCACTTCAACGTTTAATTGCCATTTTTCGACGCCAACTTCTTTTTTTTAAAGTTTCCCGTGAATTTTTTTACAAACCTACTAAAACCTATTATAGAAACACAATGAATCAAATGAAACCATTCACTTTTAAGAACAAATTAATCAAAATAAGCTAACCAAAATTTAAATGCTACCGAAAATCAATTTTGTCCTAAATTACTACTTACGAAAGGATTGTTTCATCATCGTCGGAGTTGTTGGCACTCGAACATTATTGCTTGAATGATCATGTTGTGTCATAGCATTTTGTTTCATTGTTGGCTCCTGAAATAAGAAAACGAATATAAACTAACAATTTAATAAAAATATACAACCTTGGGCAGGCTGGGAGATTGAGACAAAAATTAAGAACTAAGGTTAAATATCAAAAGTGAAACTAAATTTGATTGCGAAGCATACAAACTTGGACATGCTAGGAAATTGAGAATTGAGTGATGGCAGGCTGGAGGTGGAGAGCGGGAAGGTGAAAGATTACTGAACAGAGGAGAGGCGGTAAGCTTGGTGGAGAGCGGAGAGATTCACGAGCGGAGAGGTTTGACGTATAATCTCTAACTTAATGTCATATTTAAATGGGTTGTTGGGCTAATGTATTGGCCTGTCAATTAAATTTGAAAGCACAAAATTAGGATTTACTGTACTATTCACTGCGCTATTCACTGCGCTATTCACCCACTCATGGTTACTGTTCGCCGCTACTGTTCATAGAACTGTTCACGCTACTGTTCATAGGCACTGTTCACAGCTACTGTTTATAGATACTGTTCACAGGTGCTGTTCATCGTTCCTTTTCACTTTTTTACTATTTACCATTCACAAGTCACCCTTTTCTGTTCACCATTCACTATTCGCCTTTTACAGTTTACCATTCACTCTCCACTGTTCACCTAGGTAACAATTCTCCTCCAATCGCATATTACGTATATGTCAAATTCAATTTAACATATATACTGTTAGTTATATTTAGAAAAAAATCAGCATTGGTTTTACATGTTTTAGGCCTTATTGTAGTTAATGACTTGCATAAATTTCAATAGTTTCATCATTTTTATGATGTTTTGAATTTTACTTGCTTTTTATGAGTCTGAGTATATGATGAGAGTACTATTTTTCGAAGTATTAGAAATTTTCAAGAAAATAATAATTATTAATGTAATTTCCATAATCACCTATTAGTGGTTTTCATTGTTCACATTTTTGAACTTTAATATTCAGGACTTAAGTTGGTGTGCCACTAGCTTCCAAAGAAAGTATATTTCAAACTTGTTTCTTGGTTGTTAGTAAAGTAACAAACTAGTTGAGATTAATGTACAGTGCTGAGGTTTTTTCTTTTAAAAGTTATGGAATGTATGACATTTTTGATATTTTACAGTTTGTACTTTATTGTATGATGATAATCACATGCTTGTTACAATTAATAATTAAATCATTGAAGATTTAGAAGTGAAATACTAGTATTGTGTGTTATATATAAACAAAAGTTATGATTTTTCTTCTATCTCAATATTTGTATCAGTAAATTATGGTCTGAAGTACGTTTTTACTTTGATAGTTGTTGAAACTGTTTATTTATATTGCGTGCAGTCATGGCATCAGGAAAGAGAAATAGAATTGACAGCGGAAATAGGCAAACAAAGTCGCAAAAGACTATTGCTACAGATGTTGCGGCTTTTGGATCCACACAACTCCTCCGCCTCGATTACTCAGGCTCCTTCATTGACCATCCCGTCACCCATTGAGCCATTTGAACCACCACCACCTCAATCAGAGCCGACTATCATGGAACTTTGGGTTGAGAAGAATAAGATGAAATCCCTCAAGTATTTTCGGTGCCTGAAAATCCTAAAAAAATTAGATCAAAAGGTTAAATATCTTTATAAATATAGTTTGTTAATTTTTAACTTTGTTTTACATGATAATTACAGTTTATATCACGTTGCAGGAGATGGCACTAAAAGAGGAGTGGGTAATGGCACACGACTCCAACTTATCTTTAATACCGGTGGTAGAAAGAAAATAAAAATTACGCCTGGACCTAAGAACAAATCAACAGCCACACGTCAGATGGCGAGTTTACTATCTTCGGCCGTTGGTCGTATTGTAAGAGATGCAATTCCAATGACAAAAGAGTCATTTGATAAAAGGGCAGAACAAAGTTGGGAATATTTTAGCAGACACTCTCGGCGTAAGTTACGAACAATTTGAATCATTTTTAGGTATATATTTATTTATTATTAACATAGATAATATTTTGTAGATTCACTTTGAGCTCGACCCTTTGGAGGGTTGGCTTAAAGATTTAATTTTAGAAACCGCAAACAATCAATTTAGGAATTGGAAGCACTATTGTAAAGATCACTACATTAAAAATGGTGTGGAGTTACCGTTTGAGTTTGTAGACCGCCCCGAAGAATGGTGTGGAGTTTATGGTAATATATTTCACATATTTTTGATTCATTTGAAGTTATTTTCATTGCTAATGTGATTTGCTTTATGTTTATATTAATAGGCAAAGTGTGAGCGAATGATGCCCGCTTGTAAGAAAAAAACATTACACCACCGCTGTGGTAGAGTTCCCTTCGCACTCAGAGCTGCAGAATTCCGTGAAAAGAATCACATGTCCCCTATTATAGCCGCATTTGCTGAAGCATATTCAAAAGATCCAGTTGGCAAAGAATTAGTGGTAAGTGTTGAAACTTTTCTCGTTTAAATATGACGACACCTTTGTATTTGAGTTTGAATTTTTTTAAATATGTTTAACATGACTAATTATTTTATGCTGAATTTTAGACCTAAGTTTTAATGATATTTTACATTCATTCTTAATTTTACATGTTGCTTAACCTTTCTTGTTATATGTTAATGTTGTGTTATTTTATATTGTTGCTGAATTTTGTAGTTGAGTTTTTAATGATGTTTACTATGCACGCTTGAATTTACATGATGTTTATATGTTGTTTATTATGTTGTTAATTGTATAGTTGCTAAATTTTTGTTATTCGTTAGTTAATAACATATTAGAACATGCATTTGTTAACTGATTCATAGTTGCATGTCTTCTTACTATACCCACTGAAATTTTAATGTTATTTATTTGTTATGTATATTTTATTCTTTTTGATTTATGTTGATTGCTCTTATCGTAAAATTATCTTAAAAAACTTATTGGATTTCATTAGATCATGTGTTTAAACTAGTTTTCATGCTTGAATCAGATAATTGTTTTAGTGTATGATTTTGTCATGCTGAGTGTAAACTACTTCTTTGATTGATTAACTTGATGGTGCACATGTGATCTTAATATGTAGATTTTGTAAAGTTAATTGTTGCCTAAAATTTACGCACAAACTTATAGAATAAAAGTGTCCTATGTAAAGTTTTGACAATTTTTATCATGATTATGTATATTGTGATGCCTCGTTGCGTTAAATTAGTGATCATTGAAATCATTAATGTCTTTATTTTAAAAGTTTTATCTCATTTTTTGTCTTTGATCTTAATTAGGAAAAAATGCAAGAGAGGTTAAAGAGAAACTTGACGATTACTTGGGAGCTTTGGATGATCCTAACGGGGAAATTGATCCTTTATCGATTGATGAGGAACTTGAGATTATGGATGAAGTTCTGGGTACAAAGAAAGGAACTCAACTTTTTAGCAAATCTTTCCGCAGACCTCCTCTCTATAGAGGTGGAGCAAAGCAAGTTGTGGAGTCTTATTTGCAAATTAAAGAAGACTTTAAGAGAGCTGAAGAGGAAGTTACAGCAGCTAGAGAGGAAGCTGCCGCGGCGAGGGCAGAAGCTGCATCAGCCAGGGAAGAAGCTGCCAAAGCAAGAGAGGAAGCCTCTAGAGTATCTATCTTGGAAGAAAAGATGCGTCTTTTAGAAGAAGCAATAGTAAGAGGAAACAGTGCAGCGTAAGTTGGTTGATCTGAAATAGACTTCACATTTTGCTACTTTTGATCATTTGAAATATGTCGCAAGAGCAACATTTAATGTGTGTCTAGCTTCCAATGGTATTTTCTTGTATTGACTAAAACTTATCAAATGAACGTATTTTACTCACATGACTACCGGTAATTAGAAATTTGGGACGAGAAATGACGAAAAATAGGTCAAAAATATTGTTATATACGACACAAGAAAATAGTGGTTACCAAATAGTTTTCTGTTACTTTAGACATAAGTGACATGAGAGTAAATGTTGCACTTGCTCAGTCACTTATGTGTTAAAATAACAAAACATATGCAACATGACATTTAGTTATGTTAGTTCATAAATGCCAGAACATATGCCACATAATCTCTGTCGTGAAACACATATGCAACAACATTGTAAAGTACGTCACTTCATATGTGACATATCATTTGCAACACTACATTTGTTATAAATCACATATGCGACATCACTGTAAAATTAGTCGACTCCTACGTAACATACTATTTGCGACATGTCATTTGTTGTTAACCACATATTCAACAACATACAAATATATTTTCGATCATATGCGACAGGACATTAGCGACAGACATCTTGTGTCAAACAACATGTGCAACTGACATCGCATTTATGGGATTCATTGGTAACAATTTATTTATAACACTTTATATGTCATATGCAACATTCGTTGCAACAAACAATGGTTGTTACATATGTTTGAATCATAGGCGATGGAATAGGTTACTCAGTCATGTATGTCATACGCCACTGAGCATTGGTAATTGAACATAAGCGACATATCTTCAGTAGTAAATGACATATGTGACATATATGACACATGGGTTTGGTTCCGGTACAAACCACATTTAAAATAAAAACTTAGAACCAATATAAACCACATGATCAAACAATTCAATGGATGTGATTAATGACATTATTAATATGGTAATTACTATCATCAATCAATATGAGGGGCACACTTGTCAATTCAATTTTTATAATTGATAATTAATGATTTTTTGAAAGTGTATTAATATATTTTTATAAAAAAGTGCATTACAACATTTTTGTAAAAGTGCATTAAAATATTTTTTAAAAGTGCATTACGATATTTAAAAAAGTGCATTACAATATTTTAAAAAAGTGCATTAAAATATTTTTTTAAAAGTGCATTACAATGTCTGCATATTAAAAAAATTATTACAATTTTTTAAATTTTGATGCATTTTTGAAATTTCTAGTAATGAACTTTTTATTAAAAAATTGATGCACTTTTAAAGTATTTAGTGTTGCACTTTTTAAATCCACTAATTTAAAATTTTAAAATAAATTATATAAACTAAATTTTTTATGCAATTTAAAATAATCCATTTATTATCTATATTGATATGAAATGACAAGTGTGCCCTTTCATCACTAAAAATAATTAATATTTGATTAATGGGTCATCAATCCAAACCATTTAATTCCTACATCTTAAGGCTCATATTAGTTCTAAGTTTTCATTTTAAAATAGGTTCTCATTTGAACCTTTCCCTATGACACATATACGGATCGTTGGATTAGTGGACCTCAACATCTAGCCCACAAACTAGGCTTAGTCCATCAGGGGTTTCTTTAAACTTAGTTCCACACTACAACAAGTGGAGAAAATATATAAACTTGTTAAAACTATTCGAAGAATCTTCAACGCAGAAGTGAGATCAAGTTAGGGCAACAAATAAAACTAGTTCATTTTTTTGAACAATCCTATCCTTTTTAATTAAAACCTGGTTTATAATTAGGGAAGATTGATTTTCAAATTTAGGCAGTTCTAAAATAATATTCTAATTTATTATTGCGAGACTAAAACTAAACAAATTATATCAATCCATTGAATCCTATCGGTCTAGGTCATCAATCTATTCTCAAGAAGCTTCTAGTGAAGAAAATGGAGAAGATGACGTGTCTCAGATCCCTCTACCGCGCCGCGACGGCGTCTATCAGATCTCCGCGCAGCCTCGCTCCTATCCAATCTCAACTCCATCGCGATGACCATCTCATCCGTCAATACTCTTCTGGACTTCGACGATTACTCTCCTCACCTGTTCCTCACATCACCAACCGCGATCAATCATCTCCCTCCGGTAAGACCAAATCCAATATTCTCCTCTCTATATCCCTCAATATGATTCCTTTATATCCGATTTTGATTGCCGATCGATTTTTGCATGATAAAGAGTTTTAGGGTTTTTGAGTTGATAAGCTTTTAGTGCTGTTAGATGGATTATGATAGGTTTTGTTTACCTGAGTTCAAGATGTGACCAAGGGAATGAGAATTGAGGATTAGGGCTACTTTTTCTTTCATTTCCAGAACTAGGCTTCTATCAGCCAATATCAAGGCTCTCCTCATACTAAAAGTTCTGTAGTATGCAGATATTAATCATTTTTGTTGTCAAGCTCCTTTTGGATCTGCATTTTGGGAATTTTCGTAGTGTACGAAATGATAGGGCTACAATGTTGCGGTGTTTATTATTTTTAATTTGAATGCATAGATGATAGTGTTACTAGGCAAAATCAAGTTTAATGTTGCCACTTGCCATTGCTGTGCAGAAATCATAAGATCTGTTTTTTTAGATGTGCAAACTTCTCATGTAATGTTCTGGAGAAAATGCTTTTTTTCTTTCTTTCTAAGACCCCCTGAAGTCGGAAGAGTTTTATCCCCACATTTGCAAGATTTAACAAAACTTATGCTACTCTACCGTTGGCTTACATCCTACACTGTCATTTGCTAAAATGTGGTGCCTTTTAAGAATCTATGTAAATTAAATTTTCACAATTTTTTGCATTAACATGCTTTTGTTGGGGTTAGTTGACAAATTTATCACTTGTCTTCATATATTCTTAGACATTACAAGGTTGCTCATGTAACATGTGTAATATATTCGCTATCTTAACATCCTGCACAACTCTGTTTTTATTTGTTGATTATAGGTAACATGCACCCCTTTTCAAAGAATATTGGTGCCAAGCGTTTCTTTAGTGATGGTCTTTCTCACTTGCCTGAGATAAAAGACCCTCAGATTCTTCAAGTTTTTAAGGACTTCATGGCAGCAAACTGGGATGAGCTTCCAAATGCCCTGATATCTGCTGCAAAGAAGGCTTTGTCAAAGAACACTGATGATAAAACTGGACAAGAAATCCTGGCTAATGTCTTTCGAGCAGCTGAGGCAGTAGAGGAGTTCACTGGAATTCTTGTATCATTAAAAATGGAGCTTGATGATACCGTAGGGATGAGTGGCGAGGTAAAAATAACAATGTGGATATCAGCAGATATATTTATTCAAATGCCTGGATGATTTTTGATTTGGTTACCAAGTTTATTAACTATCAGACTTCCAGGTTTTGGTCAAAATATTGACTAATAAATCTGTTTTCGTTGTTACATCTTACAGAATGTGAAACCTTTGTCAAAAGAATTCAAAGATGCGCTTAGAGTTGCACATGATCGCTATGTAAACTACTTGAACTCATTTGGACCTGATGAGTTATATCTGCGAAAGAAAGTAGAAACAGAGTTGGGGACAAGGCTCATACACTTAAAAATGAGATGCAGTGGTCTTGGTTCTGAATGGGGAGAGGTATTCAATTCTTTGAGTTTTTAATTGTCTGGACATTGAAGTCAACTTAGTTATTATTTGCATACCAGTTACCAGTTACTAGTTGAAAGTGAAAATTGTCATTAATTTATTTTCAGGAGTGTTTACAGTATTATTTTCTTTTAGCTAGTAAATAGTGTTGCGATGTAGTAGTAGAATAAGAGTTTGTCGGAGCATTATTTTAGAATGATGGGTGCTTCATTCTCGTAAGGAAATATTTTAGTATAAATTCCTGATCGTTAGAGAAATGATGTTCCATGT
This sequence comes from Sedum album, assembly GCA_006409495.1. Lineage (NCBI taxonomy): Eukaryota > Viridiplantae > Streptophyta > Magnoliopsida > Saxifragales > Crassulaceae > Sedum > Sedum album. Next base: position 49,536 of record QZGG01000294.1, read on the forward strand.
TGTTGCTTAATCGGATGAAAGTTTAAGCCTCTGTGTTTCTTAAGTAAACAGTCTTAAATTTCAAAAAGTGTTAGGTTATTTCTGTTTTTAGTTGCAGTATGTCGCCATGCATGATTCATCTAATTTGAATAGTAAAACATATGAAATTGTTGATTCTGCATTTTTTCTAAAATCACATGCATTTGACTATGCAAATGAAAATGCAATTTAGAGTCATGTGTTTCCGTATGCAGGTTACTGTTCTTGGAACCTCTGGGATTTCTGGATCGTATGTGGAGCAGCGAGGGCCATAGTTTCCTGATTTCTTTGTTACATGCTTTGACGAGCCCTTTTCCTTTTTGACTGTTTTTCGACACAAGAACGAAATGGTGAAACTGGTCCTTATTGGAACCGCAAACCCTAAATAATGATGCATGTCCTTCAGCATTGGTGCTTTGGTTGATATGATGTGCCGCAAATTGAATACTGTTTTCTGTTATATTAAATATTCTATGGTTCCAACTTACAATGTATGAGTACTTGGAAAAATTCCTACTCATTTTTCATTTCACTGAAAATCAAAATTATCTGTTGCAAACCACAAATGATGCGTGGAGTGTTCTGGAAACCACGTTTGAAGAGAACTAGTCATCTTAATAACTCCAAAAAACTCAGAAAATTACAACCATTCTTTATAGCCATTAGCTTAAAGGCCAAAGAAACAGAGAATCGTCTGTAAAATGCCGAGAGAGCCCACTTCGGAGTTGAAGCTCACAAATGTCACGACAGAGGGTATGAAAGCTCAAATGGAAACATAAAGTTACTAGACTGGTTGTATAATGATCGGGACATCTGAATGGGAAGATGACAGGCTTGTTGCATTTTCTTGTAACTGCTGAATCCTCGGACAATAGCAGCAACCAGCTATGTTTAAGATATAGTATCAACAGGTTGTTTGAGGAATATATAGAGAACGCTATCAGCAAAACTTGTTTGAAGATTGTCAACAAAAAATGGAGGAAGCTAGCAGATGAGCAAGTGACTATGAACAGAAAACTAACTTTCAAGATATAGAGAGATGGGCAACGCTAGATTACATGAATACCAAGAAGCAACAGCACTACAAAAAAAGCAACAACACTACAAATTTCAGCAGCGCATATTTTCCAACAGCCAACGGTATTTTATTTATAAAGAATGTAACGAAAACATGACGAAATTGTTTATGACCACTTGCGACATATTTCCAACATTTGTTATAGCCGGAATGTTATAAAAATAATTCAAGAGGAATCAGGAAGCGATTTAGAGTTTAACCATTTTGATTAAGGTACATTCTCGAAAGTTTTTTCATGTCTTACAAAGTAGTCTTTCAATTTTAATTGAGAATTGTATTAAATTATACAATACCAACTACCTTAAATGAGGAGGGAGAAATTGAACACGCTTTACGCGTTCGATTTTAGGAATTAGGGTTTCTTTTGGACCTATGGATGTGGGCTTGCAGTTGCAGCGGAGTCGTCAGGGCTGTTGACTCAGGTTCATAAGTTAAAAGATGTTGTCGGAGTTGAGCTAGGGGTCATGAGATTGTAAGTTCCAACAAATAGAGAGTGACTTAAATCTAGTCTAGGCTGGGGTGGAAAGCTTTGGAGACAAATTTAAATTGCTCTTTTACCAAACAAAGAGGAGAATAGATCAGCGACTACTGAGGTCAGAGCGACACGATTTGTACAAGATTTTTATGAAGAGAAGTAGATCAATTAAGCTGAGGATTGGTCGACTTCATGGTAGGGAAAGTATCAGGATTTTTGCTAGCACGATATGGTGATTCTAACGTTGTCATAGTGGCTCAGGTTGATGTGGGGATATTCTTATTCACGTTTAAGTCTAAAGGGGAAAGGAATCACATTGATGATCAAGATCGCTAGACGTTTGTTAATCATCCGTTAGTGTTAAAGTTGTGGTCGCCTGATGAAGTCTACTCACTGGAAAGTGTGGGGTCGTTGCTAGTGTGAGTGTAATTCCCAAACTAAGTGCGAACTTATGCAGAATTAATGCATCAAGTAGGACAACTAGTGCTATTGGGAATCATTGAGAACTGATGGTTTCACAAATGGAAAAATAAGCTTAGGCATGTTAGAGTTCTCGTGTAGGTGTACGCTTTAAGGGAGCTTAGGCACACCATTACCATAAAAGGCCTGAGGGGCTAATATTATCTTCAGAAGGTGGAATATGATTGCCCTCAATGCATGTGATCTAGGTTATCCATTGACGTTGAGGAGGATGGTGAGGGTCATGTTCGACACAAGCCACAAAAGAAGAACGGAGAAGGGGATGAGGTGTGCTCTCCACTAGAGGAATTGGCTCATAACTCGTTAGAATTGGTTGTTTCCGAAATGCTAGTGTCAGAGGAATTTGAGGATAGTAGTGATGAGGTCTAACTTTGTTGTGAGATATGAGATACCTAATCAAATGCAGGGGCGGACAAGTAGATTATTGAAAAATTGTTCACAAAAGTTAAAAAGGGTAAATGAAAAAGGAAAAAATTAAAGAAAAATACATAGATCGTTTTACAAGAATCAAAGCTGAACATGGGAATTAAGAACCTTTGTCGTTATTCCCAAGAAAATGAAATTGAAGGAAAACTCACTCTATTCTAATGTTGAGCATCGGTTGCGGGGACGTGCATGGGATTCACCACCCGCCAAACAAATAAAGGTGAATACTCTTTTTAATACGTATATTGGCTTAGTAGGTACCTAGAAGCTAAGATTAGATTAGATAAAAGTAGATATATATCCTTAGATGATGTACTCCTAGTAATCATTGAGATTTGTTCTTTTGAGTGTATGATCATATTGGTAAGGGAAGAATTATGGTGTTTTGGAATACTAGGGAATACAAGGTGGAGATCATTTTTGTAGATAATCGAGTGGTCATTTGTGAGACAAAGTGGAATAGTATCAGAGTAGTGATTGCTTTTGTGTTTGCTTTTAATAGTAGCAAAAGAGGGATTTAAGGGAGAAGTTTATTTGCTACACTAGTAATATTATAGCTCCATGAATCATGTGCGGTGATTTTAATTGCATTCTAGATGCCAGTGAAAAGTTAGACGGGAATCCTTTTGGTATTTCTAGTACTAGGGAATTGAGGAAAGAGAGCAGGTGCCCAGACAAGCATGAAGGTGAGAATTGAATTTGGAATTGATAATTGATTTGCCTCCTAGTTCCTTGAAATTAGAAGTTGTTTCTTTGACCCATGGATCTCTGATCACTACCTTATTATTGTTGAATTGATTCAAGAAAGAATAATTGATTCCAATTTTAGAGTTACTTGATTCTCACTGAAGAGTTCCATTCCTCGTCGAGAAGGGATTGGCAAAAAGGGTGTAACAGTCTTTTCCACATTCAAACCAACCTTAAACGTCTGAAGCAGGCTCTTAAGAAGGATATGAACTATTTTATACGGAAATGCGCAAAAGAGTGGTGGATACAACAGAGAATGAGTTGTTTTCTATCCGTGGGAGGTTAATCATGTGGCCTAATGATTTATATCTTATTAATGAGGAATATGAGAGGGTATCACTCTATGTTCAACTGTTAGAGAGCTCGTATTAATTGGGCTTAGGAGGAGACCAAAATACAAAGTACTTTCACAATGTTGTTAAAGGTAGAAAAATTTCCACCAACTTACCGTAGTTTAGCTTGAGGATGGGTGGAGTTTTTATGCTGAAAATATATCAAAGAAGAGTTTGTCAAAAAAGTAAGAATTTATTTATTTGTCCCACTTTAAGTTTAGTCTTGTTGACGAGCAATTTTTCTCCTATTCTAACAAGTTGCAGGATGGCTACATTGAGTTGGTTAAGGATGTTTCATTCAATGAGGTTTGCCAGGTAATTAAAGATTTACCAAATAATAAGACCATAGGACCCCTCTAACCAAAAGATTTGTGTAGAGAAGATGTGGACATGACAATTTTTACAAAATTTGGTCATGGTATGGACAATCTCATATTTATGTAATTGATTTATCCCTCTAACCTACCCCACAGAACCCCTGTCTTATCCCCATCAGGAATCAAACTCGGATGAAGCCCCTACTCTTACCAACTAAGCTAAACATTGATGGGAAAATGCATCAGGAGTTAATACAACCTATATAAGTTAAGCATGCTTTATTAGTTTTTGTAATGTCATTCATTTCAGGTATCATCTCAAAGTGATTGAAGCTTGTCTTTATTAAGCTTATTGGTCAATCCCAATTTGCATTTGTCTCAGGGAGAAACATATCTCATAATATATATTTCACGTAAGAAATTGTTACAAGATATAGTCGAAAGAAAATAAGTAAAAGGTGTGATGAAGATAGAAATTAGTAAGGCATATGACATGGATAACTGAAACTTTTTGAAAAGATGTATAGAATTGTTTGGTTTCTCTGTCCTTTTTATTAAGTGGGTTATGACTTGTTTCAACATTGATGGGTTTTCCATCCTTATTAATAGTTAGCTTGTTGACTTCCTACTTTTTTCTAGGGGTCTGCGTGAGGGGATCCAATATCTTCATTCATTTTTACATTGAATGTGCAGGTTTTTGCGGAGTCTTAATAGGCTAGCACTGTATTCTGGCTTCAGATTCCATCCTAAGTGCCAACTAGCTAACCTAATTCACTTAATGTCCGTTGACTATCATTGATTTTTGTCAAACACAACTGAGAAGGCAATCCTTTGTTTTAAGGGTGCTTTGAAATGTTTCTTCGCTTGCTGAGGACTTAGTAATGGTTTTGAAAAGTATAACCTTTTTGACGATGAAGTTTCTTCTGTCATATAGGAAAGCTTCGAATTTTATATTTCGGAGTGCCTTTGGACTGTAACAGTCTATCTCCAAATTTAAACTCATTATAGATAAAATATTGACGAAGATCCTTTCTTGGAATCATTGGTGCCTTTCTTATGCTGAGAGGTTAATATTAGTTAAGCACGTCCTATCAAATATTTTTACTTATAAATAGGATGAGGAGTTTGGTTTCTAAAAGGTGTCATAGAAGCTATGTGTCACACTACCCAAATTTTTTGGTGGTCCAAAAAGAATTTTAGTATGCACAACTTGATTTAGTAGATGAAAGTTTATTTGAAAAAAGTTTGTCGAACATTTAAAATTTTTGCTATAGAAAAGAGAATATCTGAATTAAATTGTTGAACTTATATTATTTCAGGAATATTTTATTTAGGAAGTAACGGAGAGACCATTTCACTTGTCCTTTAAAGTGTCTTCTTTAACTAAGATCTTAGGCACTAAGATATGTTGTTGATGCAGCGCGTGACGGGAAGGAACGATAAATATCAAGAACTCGTTAATTCCATAAATTAACAAGAGAAATTGATAGAAAGAGTCTTGATTTCAACCAAAATCGCAAAACTTGACGACAAAAGGGAAACCCTAATTTTCATTCATCATAAGCCCTCTGACAAAAGGAAGTACAATTTGCTTAAATAAGAAAATAAATGAAACTCTAAACATAAAAGAAACCCTAATTTAGATAGTAGCCCAAAACCAACTAATTAGCCCACATCATTCTCTCCATGTCGAAAAGATTCGTCCTCGAATCACAAGCTGGTTCGTCTAAGATCATGATCTGAAGAAATAAAGACTACGAATATCATAGGGCGTGCGCTCGTGAGAATCAACCTTGAAATCATTATCGAAATCTGAAATATCCTCCTTAAGGACTTAACTCGCACATCAAGCTCTCCGGTCCGAGGAGGATTTCACTAAAAATTCGATAGGATTTTCCTTAGTGATAGCTACAACACCACGAATCATAATGAACTCGTACAATCTTTTGTTCAGACGTTCGATCTGACTTCTATTAGCATTAACTCTCCACGGCTCAGCATCGTCCAGGGCTGCCGATTGGGCGGCAACTCTCCTTTGTGATACAAATCTGGACTCAGAGCAAAAATAATTTTAGGACCATCAAAGGTTAAGGGGCGTTCCAACTGTCTTCGCATACCCGATTGATTTGGTAGTATTTTAGCTACATCCTGTGCCGACTCAGCATCAAGTCTCGATTGATGGTGATGTGACACACTCCTAGGATCGGCTGGAAACTGATACCAAACTGATGCAGCGCGTGACGGGAAGGAACGATAAATATCAATAACTCGTTAATTCCATAAATTAACAAGAGAAATCGATAGAAAGAGTCTTGATTACAACCGAAATCGCAAAACTTGACGACAAAAGGGAAACCCTAATTTTCATTCATCATAAGCCCTCTGACAAAAGGAAGTACAATTTGCTTAAATAAGAAAATAAATGAAACTCTAAACATAAAAGAAACCCTAATTTAGATAGTAGCCCAAAACCAACTAATTAGCCCACATCAGTTGCAGTTTAGATTGATGGACTATATGAAATGACAGCTCAAATCCTTTTATGACAAAGGAAGCATATAAGTATTTTATAAGGCGAATACAAGACAAAAGTGGGTTAAAGTAATTTGAGACTTTGTGCTTGGCTTGTCACTAAAAAATTTACATGTAAATCAGTCAAATAAAGAAGGAATTGGGGTACGATGTTGATGTTGTGTCGATGAAGGGTGTATAAGGTACTTATTCTTCATTTACCATAAGATGAAGGCTATGGAGGTCTGTTTGCTAGGATTGACTCGCGAATTTGTATGCACAGTCGAAAGAATTTGTGGGATTAACTTAGAAGATAGAAACGGAAGAATTGTGTAAAGAAGTTAGATGTCTGTTTTTTCATTAATGCTTCAAGATATGAGATTTGGAGAAGTACGAATGAAATCATTTTCAAAAGGAAACATTATTGCTGGGATTGAATTTATCGAAAGGGTTATTAAGATGTTATCTCTTAAAATAGAGTATATGAAAAACAAAGTTGAATGGATGCCATTTGTCACATCATTTGTATGAGAAGTTGTGTTTAGTTTTTTACCCACTTATTAACAATTTTTTATCCTTTGTTTTCGTTTTTGTAGTGTACTCTCGTTGTATTTTGGTTGTTCAATTTAGATCGGTAGATTTAAATCAGATTGTTGTAGTTTGACATGCGGTGGTTAGGTTTTCTTTTATCCTATTAATCATTATTCTATTGAATGAAATCATCCCTTCTAATAAATTTACAACTTTAACCTACATTATGAAGTGATTTTGTTGAGAAACTTGTTTGATAATGGAGAACTTTTATTGATGGAAAACTCTTACAAAACGTACTCTTTTATATGTAAATATCACTCACAAATTTTGATTCCCCCCACTACATGCCTATTAATACTAATCATCCTCGAAAATGAAGGAATGTGATTTATTTAATCATAGAAAAATCTAGCTTGAATTTTTTCTCAACGTTATCCAATTCCCTTCCAATTGTTACATCATTCTCTAAATTTATTTTCTTCTTCATGTAGCTTCTTTGTTAGAATTGGAACATATTCTAGAGTAAAAAGAATTTAGAGTAGATTAAGCGTCAAATCCAATAGATTACACATTGACGAGCGTAAATTGAGGTATCAAACTATACAACCTATAGGCAATTCAAAAAATTTATTTCTATTAATATTTGACATTAGTTTTAATTAATAAAGAAATATAATTTGATAAGAAGTGAATGTGAAATACACAGCAAGTAATCACTTCTACACAAGATAAAGTTAGTGTTATTCTACCTCTGTTTAGAAAGTAATATATGAATATTTAGTTGTTCTATATTACCTTTTTTACCTTGGCATCCATTTGAAGTCATAAAATAGCAAAATCATCCCAAATCACTGGAATAAGATACTCACGAATAACATTTGTTTAATGCATCAATTCAAAATATTGGGTCTTCAAACAACATAACTTCTATTTCATAGGTTAGCTAGTTTATTTGACATATACAAGTTAGTATAGAAATATTGACTGATTATTATGGTGATATTTTCAAAATGAGATCTCATGCAGTTTAAAAAAATTGTTGGAGAGCGATATCTCGTAGTTTAGATACAAAACTATGTCGTTTTACGACGGGTTCAACAGTTTTAAATTTAAATTTTAGTAAAACTACGTAATTTTATATAAATTCGAACAAAACTACGTAGTTCTCAATCTTTTAAATTTGATTGCACTTTGTACGAATCTGAATCCATATTTTCTATGCAATCCACAAGTTGGTACATTGTATTATCTACAGTCTCTGAAGCTTAGAACTTAATTTTAGTTTTAATTTCAAAAAAACTATCGCATTCACTTAGGTTCTTGGCATTTGCTGCATTTCAAGACTTTTAGCATTATATGACATTCTTGAGCTGCATAAGAGATTGTCTCTTTTAAATATACGAGGAGTTGGCATTGACTTATAGAAATCATCTCATTTGCGACCTAGTCATCGGACCGATGGATCAAGTCCACAATTTGCACTTTTACACTTTTACGAATTTGGAAATGTTTCGGGACGTGAGTCAAAAAATTTAGCGCATTTCCACTCATTTTCATGCAACGGGCATTTCTTTGGATATTTTTCTGGCACATTTATGTTAATTTTCAAATGCTTTAGAGTGTTCAATAGAACGAACTCTTTTATGTGTGACAAATTTGTTGCAAAGTAAACCGCGTAACTTGATCTTAAAGTAAGTGAAAGATTCAGACATTATTGGTGATAACACGAGAGACCTATTGAAGCGAGGTTTGATAAAGAGGGATGCACTCCTGGCAAACAAAATTACAATCCACGAGATTTTTTTGGAAAATCTCCAAGACGGTCTATTATGGTTTAGACATCAATCAAATATTGGTTGTTAGCTAAACAATCAGTTAAAAAGATTTGATAGTTCATAAATGTAGGGTTTTTCGCCGAAACCACCTTCTTAATGTCTAAATTTTAACGAAACCACCCCTTCATTTTTTTGAGATAACCACCCATCAATTCCAAATCGTTAAATCTTGACATCCCGTCGCCGGTTACGGCGTCTTTTGGGGTAATTGCAGTAAATCGCCATTATAATTTTTGGGATAATTGACCAGGTCGACCATGCTTTAAATCAAATTTTTTCATTAATATACTTATCCAATAGGGGTAATTGCAGTAAATCGCCATTATAATATCCTGTTTTGTAGTAAACCACCATTTTAACAACTAATTGCGAAATGAGTATATTATAATAGCCCCGTTATCAAAAAACCACCATTGACACTATTCCGTTAAAACTTCCGTTAAACGCGTGTACATGTGGAAATAAAATATTATTTTATATTTAAGTTAATTACCAAAAACCACTATTATAATCACAATTTTACGAAAAACCACCATTTTAATAACTTATTATCAAAATACTACCAACTGCACTGTTCATGCTAGATCAGAGGCTCATATGATAATTTTACTCGTTAATAAGTATCTACTAGCTACATGGTGCTTCAATTTAATCTCGATGGAAGTCAATGAAGAAAATAATGTTAGAAAATGCAAAAGGAAACTCTTGTTTGATGGTTTATTATCATTGTTAAATGATTATCGACTGCACGGTTTGAATATAAATAATTTTCTCATTTTATCTTAGGAAATATGTTTTATTATATCACTACTTTTAAACTCTAATTGTTTTTCTATATTGATCTTAAAGATCGATTATGAGCTAAAATATAACAGCTTTTCACCACAACCGCAACTGCAAATATGTTTTCATTAGATTTCGTGTCTAGTATGGATTATAAATCAATAAACGAATACAGTCTTACTAATCAAAGATAGCAACAATCGTAGCCTCAACCTCATTCCCTGGTGTTACCTATATATTCAGATGGTGGTTCTTGATAATTGTGATATTAAAATAGAGCCATTTTGTAATTATTTGTTAAAATGGTGGTTTTTTGCAAAACAAGATATTATAATAGTGTTTTTTTGAAATTGTTCGAATTAAAGTTATATACCCACGCGCTATATGGCGCGTGTTTTACAATTTCTAACGGAGTTGTGAAAATGGTGGTCTTTTAATAACGGAGCTATTATAATATACTCATTTCGCAATTAGTTGTTAAAATAGTGGTTTACTGCAAAACGGGGTATTATAATGGTGGTTTACTGCAATTACCCCTATCCAATAACCATTAACCTTAATATGATTTTATTCTTGTTCAGTCGTGCTTGAATTATAAAAACTCATTACAAAAACTTTAATTTGTCACTACAAACTCAACAAATCAAAGCATTCAACATTAATCTTTAATTGCTTTTATTTTTGGGTTATGATGTTATTAGATTAGTTTTTTAGGATTGAAAATTAGATTTCAAGCATAGTCAACGACCAGTTTCCGGCAAAATACGCTGGAACTGGCGACGGGGTGTTAAGATTTAACGATTTGGAATTGATGTGTAGTTATCTCAAATTTCTTTAAGGGGTGGTTTTGTTAAAATTTAGGTATTGAGAGGGTGGTTTTCAGAAAAAATCCCTAAAAAATATGATATTTAGTAAGGTTTTTAACAAAAACGATCCGTATAATAGAGTGTATTTACAGGAACCACCTATTCAAAAAGGTTTTACGCAAACCACTCATATCTTTTTTCGGCATGTTTGAATCACCCAACTTAAATTTCTGTTGACTTCTCTTAAAGATAAATTTATATTTATTTTTTCACATTTTTTTAAGTTAGAAAATAAAATAGAAAAGGTTTTCTTTTTAACTACCCTAAACCACCTAGTCCACCACCTGCACCACCATCTATCCGTCTGCTTACTGAGACCGTCATGTATCCATAAATTCCTCAACAATATAGCAGAGTAGCCCGCATAAATTCCAATATATCATCCTTCTTAAAAATCCTCAACGACACCTATGAAAACCTACCTTTCCCTTCAGTCCGAAGTGCAGAGGGTATTGATGAGTAAGGCGAGGATGAGGATGAAGAAGGTTAACAATTTTATACATTTTTGAAGCTCCCTTTATTTGTAATTTAGTTTTCACAGCGGGCGAGAGGGAGGTGACAAACATATGTGTATGGCGAGGCCACCACTAGCATGGATTAGGGCTTTCAACTACAGATAAGTTTTTCATCAAAGATTGGACCTTTGGCTGTTTCAGAAATGATTTATGACCAATTTTGATTGGTGGGGCGGAAGGCTAGGTGGTAGACGCATCCTCAAAACCTAAACCCTTACATTTTATTTTTTCAAAATTTATAAAACTAAAAAACGTAAATCAAAATAATCTTAACGGGTTTCTGATTGGCGGACTAGTGTATATGCAGAAATATAAATGACACACAATCTTGATAATCCAGTTCGGCTCCTTAAAGGCTTAGTCTGGGGTTTACTCAAAGCCCATTGGAAATGTATTACTTTAGTAAAGTATAAGCACAAGCTAGACTTATGCGTTACACAACCCTATGTTTTGTAACCTACTACTTACTCTGAATTCAAGTGAACACCTTGCACACTCATCCTCTGCAAGTTCTGACCTCATGTCTGTTAACCATCGGATTAGTTCTCCTATTGATCTCTTGTTTGTCTCGTGAACGACTCGCACTCAACACTTTAATGTTGACTTGTACACATGCTCTATTGCGACAGCAGCTTCAAATTTGTAGCAAGCCACACTCCATACACCTCTCCATGTAATATGATTGCAAAACATCAGATGGGCGGCTCAAAATTGACAGAAAATCTTTACTTTTAAAATTTTACAAAATCTTAGGAAAAAATAAAAATATACTTATCTTTATCTAGAAGTTAACAAATTCTGATGAGTGGTTAAAAATCGACGGAAAAAAGGTATGGATGGTAACCCTAAAACTTTTTCACAACGGATGGTTCCTGTGAAACCACCCAATTATACATGTGATTGTTGATAAAAAAACCCTACTAAATATAAATCATATATTTATATTACTTTCTTTATTTTTTGGAGACGCTATCTACTTCTTAGAAATAGAGGGGCAAGTCCATAGTGGTGCATGCCTTCAGGAAGATTAATAAGAGAGAGTTCGCAATATTGTGTTGATCAGAATCGTGCAAATAAGCTGAGTTTTGCTGGCATATGGCACTGAGAAGTGTACCAAGTCTAGATTGCTACATATCTGAAGCAAATCACGGTCGCAATGGAGCCTATTTCCACTACTACATTAAAGTGTTGAGTGCAAGTTGCTCACGAGAAGAACAAGAGATCAGTAGAAGGATTGATCCAGTGGTTAACCGCCAGGAGGTATGTGCTTGCGGAGTAGCTCGCAATGCTTTCACTTGAGTTAAGAGTAAGTAGCAGGTTACATGACATGGGTCATGTAACGTATAAGTATAGCTTGTACTTGAACTTTACTATACTGAAACGTTTCTTATGCTTCGAAGTAAGCCCCCAAACTAAGCCTTAAAGGAGCCAAACTAGATTATCAAGATTGTGTGTCGTTTATATTTTCACACATACACTAATCTGCTAATTTGAAACCCTTTATGATTATGTAGATTGAGAATCTAAAAAATCTTAAATTGGAGGAGTGATTGGAAATTTTGAAGTCATATGACTATGAGATGAAGATTAATGTTCCGGTTAAGAATAGAAAAGATGTTGAGGAGAAGTGATCCAATTTGACTTGAAAGTTGATGATAATCAAATTGCCATGATTGTTAGCAATTTTTCAAAATTAATGAGGAAACAAAACAGGAATAGATCAGAACAAACAACCTCCGCTAAAGTAGGTAAATATGGAAACAGTTTAAGGTTAAAAATAACCAAACCAAAAGCAAGGGGTGCTAACTGAGAAAAAGAAAAAGTGATAAGATGCTTTGGATGCGAATGATATGGACATGTGAAGAGAGAATGTCCAACCGAAATGACAAGACAGAAAAAGTTTCTTTGTAAGCTTTAGTGACTCCGAGAGAGAAGATGAATATGACGAATATACAACCTGTTATTGGATAGTTTGTAACTTTTGAAGACGGAGCAAAAAGAAAGGTAGTTGATTATGGAGTATTTCCTATTGCAAGACTACCTAAGCTGAAGAATGTGCTACTAGTTGATGGACTACTAACAAACCTGTGAGCATCGGTCAATTGTGCGATGAGGTCTGAAGGTTGATTTGCACAAGGAATGTGTCAGGTGAAGAATCAAGGAGAATGTGTAAAAGTGTTTGTCAAAGCATCTGTGAACGTGTTTGTCGAAGACATTGCTGAACCTAACCTTGGGCAAACAAACACTATTGTTGAAATTGTTCCCCAAGTTGTTGGAGCAAGGAATGAGCAGAGGGAGATAACATTGACAAAGATGATCGAGTGAAACCTAAAGAGGAAATATATGTTGCTCAGCTTAAACAATTTGAGGATCCATGGTTGTATAGGATGAAGCAATATTCTTGATGAACAATGGCTATGTTTGAGGGAGAGTAGACAACCCCTTAATTTTGAGACAAGAAACGAATAACTTCATTAATATATCTCAGATCTATGTAGACTGCAAAGTGTTTGGATCGAATGTAAAACGAGTGTCGGAGCAGTTTGTGGGGCACATTGTGGCTGAAAATGAGCAAACCGACATCTTTATAAAGCCACTGGGATATGCATAGTTTGAAGCACTAAGGCTCGACTGGGTCTTAGTGTCGTTCAAGATTGATATGAAGTTGCCACTTAAGCAGACATGGTGCAAGAATACTATCGAATGAGTCATTTTAAGAAATTAACTTAGCTAGTTTTCTATTTTTAGTTTGAATTTAAATTATTTTTTCAGTTTTAAGTTATTTCCCATATACTTGAAAAGGTCAAATAAAAAGACTCAAACACGAAGGTCGATCTTGGAAGTGTCCAAGAAGATGTTTAGGATGATGTGGATGATAACCTTTAGCTGTGAGGAAGAGTCTAACCAAAAATCTAAAGAAGAACAACAGAGGAGATGGAGTTGACGTAGAATTGTACAAATTCGGGTTCGGACCGGGTAATTATATACATTTAAACCCATATATTCGGGCCAATCTAAACCTTCTCGGTGACATCAAGCCAAAAGTTTTGCCCTGCCCGCTCGGTGGCTTTAGGCCAAAGGTTTTGGCCAAGCCCCCCGTTAATCGAACCGGGTTACCTATCGTGCCAACCCTAAATACGTATCACTAATTTTTCTTTAAAATATATAGAATAAAAATAAAATAATTTTAAACATTTAATACATAATTTAAATCATATTGATAACTAAATTTTCATTTGAAACAAAATAATAATTCTTTTTTTTGAATTATACATATACTTTACATTTTCAAGGCACTACACGAATATATTTTTAAAATAACATGGATGAAAATTTCACAAGTAAACTTACAGAAATAAGCTTTTTCATATTGATAAATATATTATATACAAGTATAATACATTTAAAGTGCAATATAATCAAAATATGTAAATTATAATCATAATAATAAGTATTATTATTTATTTTGGATTCGTATAGCGGGTAATAGGAAGGCTTTTGGCCCTGTGTGGGCTTAAATATGTGTACATATCCGATCCTAATGAAAAAACAGTTCGGACCGGAGTAGCCAATAGGACTAAATTATTTGTCCAAACCCGCTTCAACGACCGGACGAGCCGGGCGGGCCAAGTCGGATTTGTACATGCCTAAGTTGACAGTTGTAATGAGAATTGCAGAAGAACAAATCTTGAATGACCAAACAAATGTTGTACAAAAAACTGATAGTATGGAGAATTCTACCGTAAAAGAAGCTCTTACCAAAAGTGAGCTACTGACTTAGTTCAATGATGTTATGGAAACTGATGAGACAACTAAAATTGGTGAGTCAAAAGAAGTTGAGTTGTCTTAAAATGATCACGCTGCCGAGGGAGAAAAATGACTGGGGATAGAAAAGATGTAGAACCATTAGTGAGTAGTAAGGAGGTAGAACAGACAGAGGCCAGTAAAGATCAGAAAGTGTGAAGCTCATCCTACAAAGAAGCTAATAATGCAGTTGGCAATTCAAAAGTTGCTGGAGGTGGAATCTGAAGTCCATAAAGAGATTGATGAAGCTTTCAATGAAGATGTGACGCAAACTGATGCGGATTTTGGAACTGTTGATAGAGGTTGAGATGAGAAGAGAAGGAGATTAGGGTTTAGAAGGGGACCCGAGAAGAAGATAGGAAGAACAGAGTTGTTTATTTCATTTTCTGGCTTTTACATTACATATTATTCCTATTTATATCATCCGCCAAATTACATTAATGCCCTTCCATCCATCCGTAACACAAACTGTTGAAATAGAGTTTAAAGCTGAAGAGCATAATTAATATAGATAATAGAAGGTGCGCATGTTGAAAAACTCAGAATAGATCCACAAGGACCAGCAGAGTTAAAGAAGTCACATTATTTCTAAGGGAAGTAGAAGATCCACTTCCAAAAGATTTCGAAGAAGAGGCCTGCAATGAGGGGGAGGACGAGATTTATGAATGAAGGCTTCGTGGTGCCTATCAAAGGGATAATTTTTAGGGGGAGTGAGCCCTTGTCATATTTATTGGCAAAATGAGAGTATGTTTAGATGTTTCGATGTCTGAATATGTCTCTAAAGGGTAAATTTGATGATACACATGAGGAATTTATACTTTTTAATATGAGCTACATAAGAGAATATGTTGCTTGAGTAGAATAAGTTTACACAGGTGCAGAGCAAGCTCAAGCAAAGCAAATGTGTTGTTGAAAAGAGCAAAACTTAAGGAGGATTTTGCCAACAAATTGTCAATGGGGAGATCGAAAGTTCAACAGAAGGAACACTTTTATGTGTGAGTTTGTTGCAAAGTAAGCGCACATAAATTGATTTGCAAGTAAGCGAAATATTCAAACATTGTTGTAGAGAATATGAGAGACCTAATGGAACAAGATTGGGAGTAATGGCATGGAAAATCTCTAAGGTGGTTTATTATGCTAAGATATCAATCAAAATTTGATTGTTATCTAAAATTTGGTTAGAAAGATTTGGGGATTCTTAAAAATAATATCTAAAATTCGGTTATATTTATATTAGTTTCTTTTATTTTTTTGGGCACGACTTTAGGGAGATTGATTAAAGAGCGCTAGCAATATTTTGGTGATCAGAGTCGTGCATACGAGTCGTAGAAACAAGAGATCCGTAGGAGGACTAATCTCGTGGTTAACTGGTAGGAGGTCAGTGCTTACAGAGGAGGATTTCACAAGACATTCACTTGAATTCATAGTAAGTAGCAGGTTACCTAACGTAATGTCGTATAACGTGTAAGTCTAGTATATGCTTGACCTTTAAAACAATGAAACGTTTCCATCGGGTTTTGGAGTAAATCACCATACCAGGCCTTAAATGAGCCGAACTGAGTTATCAGATCGTGTGTCGTTTATGTTTCCGCATATACACTAATCTGCTAATCTAAAACAATATCTATTTAAGCTTATCCGTAACAGATATCGTACATGGATCTCACATTGAATAGCCCAATTTTATCTCTTTAGCAAATTGTTGCTGGAGAAAAAGAAATATGCAGTGTTGGAACGATGAATGAAATCTAAAATTCATAGTGTCATACAATACATGAAATCATAGACTCGTAGGGATGGAACAATGCATGGGTTCATATGTCGCAGAATTAGAGTTCGTTCTTCTCTGTCTCTCTTCTCTCTCTCCACGACTCCACCTCCTCAATTCTCAAATCCACAGTGGCTTCAAATTCATTTCAACTTTGTCGGTTTATTACTAATCTTTAGAGGTTAAGCGTATTGACATTGTGTGTTTTTTGTTAATTGTATTAAGATTGCGTGGATTTTTGCTAATATGATATAGTTATGGTTTTGTGTTGTTTTGTTAAATATTGTAGTTGGTTTGTAAACAAATATGAAGTATTTGTCTACATTTGAAATGATGGATGATAATATGATCAAAGATGAGTGTGATATGAATGAGATGGAATAGTTAGAATTTATGTCGAATGATTCGGCAGTGGTAGTGCCAAACCGTCTTTTGCTCAATCATATTGGCTAAACAATCCCGCATTTAGTGATATAACTGCTTGGAATGAAAATTAGCAATCGAATGAATTTGCGGGTGATTATCATGTTAATCACAACGATTCTTCTTTTTTGATGGTTGGAAGGATGTGGGAATCAAAGGAGGAAGCTAAGTATTTAGTTAAGTTGTATTCAGTGACAAACAACGTTGAGTTTAAGACTTGTGGTTCGACTCATGATGTGTTGGTATGCGCTTGTAAAAGTGTTGACTTGAAGTGTGTGTGGCCCGTTAAAGATCAAAAGGAGATAGAAAGTAAGTTATTAGGCGCTTTTTGAGTATAGAGAAGATCATACTTCTTTCAAACGATATATTTTGCTAGATAACATTCATTTGAACAAAACGATTATCACAAAACACTTTCTGGATGTTCAAGCGGATGTTCTTAAGGACTTTGGGTATATATTAGCTATCTCAAAGTATGGCAAGCAAAATAAAAAGAAATGGTACTTGCATTTGACACTTAGGAATAGAATTTTTCCGAGCTTCTTCAATTGTGTAAAGATGATACAAGATAGAAACGCATGAATATTTTTCAAATGGGACACAGTTTAGGTGAGTGGTGCTTGTACATAGGTTAATCGTGTGTTTGGCCACTTATCAGTGTTGACGACATACATCTGTATGAGAAATCTAACGGAAGATTAGTTGTTGTCATTGCTTTATATACGGATAATCAGTTTCTCCCTCTAGCATTTACATTGGTTGATGAGATGTATTGAAGGTGTCACAGAGAGAGATGACATGTGTGTCATTTCTGAGAGACACAAGAAAATACTTGCAGCAAAGAAAACTATCGAGGAATGAAAACCTCCTAGTGGGTTATAGGTTTTTTCTCCAATATTTGAAGAGTAATTTCAACACCATGTTGAAAAAATGAACCTTTCTAAAGGATGAATCAGGAAGAATTAGATATGAGATGGACAAGGCAAAATTTAGGGAAGTTTTTGCTAATTTGATTCTATGGCTGCATTTGAAACAAAGATATGCAAGTGCCTTGAAGAAATTCCATTAGAACAATGGACTCTTATGTTTGACAAGGAAAGTAGATGGGGTTCAGTGAGTACTAACTCATCTGAATGCTATAACAATACCTTGAGAGGTTGTCGAGATCTGCTAATTTGCACATTTGTTCATTTTATTTTCATTCAGTCCAATGAGTATGTCGTCGCACGACGAGACATGTACAAGAATCATCCAAATTCGTTTCCACTGAAGATAATATTCAGGAACAAATTACACTAGTAGTGTGTTTGCGGTTAGTATTTACTTTCAGTACATGTTCTGTTTATTTATCTTCTTATTGTTCATGACTACCTAGTATATTTTTCAAGACTAATGTTTTTGACAAACATGAGATGATTCGAGTTATCGATGGTGGACCTCACACCTTTGAGGTAAATACGAGAGCGAAGACATGCATATGCGAGAGTTTTATTACAGTTTACCATGAACTCGCGAAATGCAAAGATTTCTATTTGAAGTATGTCTCGTACGAGTATACTATCATGACACACACTAGGACATGATCGAGTTTTTTAGAGTCATATCTCAATAGTCTTCATGGTCATCTTGCATTGGTCATTATATGTTCCGAATTCTGTATATAACCGAGTTATAACAGGTAAACACCCACTACCGAAATTCATCATAAAATGGATAGACCAGAAAGCCAACCTCGAAGTCAACAAGATTAAGAGACTAGTGATCTTTAGGTAACATAAGTTCAAAAAAAGTTCAGCTTTGTAAGAAATGCGATGTTGAAGGACACAACAAAAGGAGATGTCTGCTATCCGCAATTACTTGAATGTTTGTTGTTCTATTCCTTTGCAGCTACAATGATAATTTGTAATTACATGCATGTTAAGTAACACATTTCATTTCAATTTGATTCTTATTTTACTCGGTATCGAAACGTTTGAAGATAAAATCAAACGTAATATGTAAATTATTAAAATCATTTTTGCTTTAGGAATTCGCGATTTGAAACGGTGGGTATGCTTATCCAAAGGTACTCGCGGGTTCCTTTTAAATATTAAACGCGGCGTTTTTATTTAGACGTGGCTTGCCACATGTGACGAAAATGCCATGTCATCTTTTTTGAAAAGAAACTATTGTTTGAAACCGCAAATGGGTGAAAATTGTCATTAACACCTAAACTCAAACCTAATATTTTTAATAATTTTTCAAGTAAGGCCAAAAATATAATACTAATTTCAATCAAATAAAAACCCAAATCTTCTTTTTCTTTGTTTTAGGCCTTTATTGAGCTTGGGCAGGCCCTGATAAATCTGAAATGGGTTCATGCTCCAGAAACTACAAAAAGTGAAGCCCTTGGTTGCTTCACATCCCTTGGTTGTTTCACATGGTCTGATGATCTTTATTAAAGATATTAATTAAAATAATAATATAGTAAGGTTGTAACATGATGTTTTAACAAAAATAGAATAAAAAATATAAGAGTAAAGATCCGTTAAAAATAAGAATTTCCTATAAACTATAAACATATTCGGGACGTAGATTTGTAAAATATGGATAGAGGAGATTAGGAGGTCGAAATTAAAGGTTGAAGATTTGATTAGGAAGTTAAATACTAAAAATACAGACGAGGGGAAATTAAGAAGAACAAAAATAGCACCGACAGTTAGCGACGTTCCCTTCTCAATTCTCTAGTACAAAAAATCAACACCATACGCAATACGCAGATCGATCCTTTGTGACGCTGCGCGTTTTCGTTCGTTCTGACAAGTTAATCGCTTTGTCGCAAGGAGATGCATGATGTTGTTGCTGGTGCGTCTGAAAGAGATATGGCCTTCTAGCACCGGTGCTCTCCAAGGACGGGTCCCTAGAGTGCTGCTGCTGTTGTTTCCGGGGATTGATCAAATGACAACTTGATATCGGTTTGAATCGTGTATTCACTTTCCGAAATCAGTATTTCGCCCCTTACAAAAAGCCTTAGGGTTACACGAAATCTGAAGTGAGATAAGACAAACCGGCCAACACCGATCAAGGCTCTTGGATCGAATGTTGATGACGTTTGTTTAGTCTTTTGGTGTATCAATACTTGCGTATCTCAATACCTCTGTGCACCACATGTGATCTGTCTCTCGATGCTCACACTAAGATCTGTCATTCTCAATATATCCATCAATGTTTTGCAGTTACAAGACTGCCACATTCAGCAGTTACACAAACTGCCACGTTCAACAGTTACACGTGGGGACACGTTCCATAACGTTCAGCAGTTACACGTAAACTGCTTCAACAGTTACATAAACTGTTCAGCAGTTATAAAACTGTCAGCAGTTATCTAAACTGTTACAACCAGAGAATGACACACAGGGACGCGTCCGTTGGCACATGAGGACCCTTCACAAGGGACCCGTCCTCATCCAGACAGACAATGATCTATACATTGGTGTATGCATTAGTTCATGTAACAACCATCTATCATGTGTGGCCGCACATGATATATGATAAATACATCTAAAACACCAACAATCCTCCCCCTTTTAGTGTATTTTATCATAACTTGCGCATAAGTGGAAATGTCCATTACGATTGAATTTCCACGTAGTGTACAGCTTGAAACACCCTGAAAATCATGGTGTCCGTAAGGATTGAACCAATCAATCCCTCTTGGGTGCCACAAGACAATACACACGCAAGTCATCTGACTAAACAAAGTTGTCCTGACTCGTTAACGGCCATGAGTCCATATCTATTCATGAACATGTCCGAGGCCTACCTGAAGCCTCATGAAGCGGCCAAACTTCATGTTCACATAGGTAATTTCCTTATCAGGGACCGCTCCCTATCGTGTACCTACTTTACACTTTTTCAAGGAAACTATTAAGATTCAGGGACGGGTCCCTATCAGCCTATTCAGTAGGACAGAGCAAACGTGGGGGTTAAATCATGCTCCCAGCCTTTAGAAATGAGCTTGTGCCACATTGAATTCTGTCCCGGAGTTACCGGTAGGAATTGGGTGTCTCACCCCTAAAGGACTAGTCAGGTACGTACGTGTGTACAAGTCCCACCCCCTCATTAGATCTCACAACCATGTCTCTTGCAAGACCCTTCGTCAAGTGATCTGCCATGTTCCGTTGTGATCTAACGAAATCAACCGATATCACCCCGTGTGAAATGAGCTCTCTGATCACACTATGCCTCACACCTAAGTGGCGTGATTTCCCATTGTACACCTGGCAATAAGCCTTATTCAGCGCTGCAGCACTGTCACAATGTATTGATATGGGTGAAATTGGTTTCTCCCACAATGGAATATCATGGACTAAGTCCCTTAGCCATTCTGCCTCTTTACCAGCAGCCGCTAAGGCAACAAGTTCAGATTCCATCGTAGAGGACGTCATGCAAGTTTGCTTCTTGGAAGCCCATGAAATAGCACCTCCCCCAAGCAGGAATATCCACCCGCTTACCGAGGAATGGTCTTCTTCACTTATCCAACTTGCATCTGAGTACCCTTCCACAACAGAGGGACTGCCAGTGTATATCAGAGCATAATCAAGTGTTCCCTTCAGGTACTTCAACACTCTATGTACCGCGTCCCAATGATGAACGCCAGGGTTGCTAGTAAATCTACTAAGCTTACCCACTGCAAAAGCAATATCTGGTCTTGTGCTAGTCATAGCGTACATCAAAGACCCAATTACTTTAGAATATTCCAGCTGAGATACAGCTGCTCCTGTGTTAGGGACGAGTCCCTTAGCAGGATCATAGGGAGTGCTCACAGGTTTACAATCATAGTAGTTGAATTTCCTCAACAACTTCTCAATGTAATGTGATTGAGTCAACATGATACCTGATTTGTTTCTCATTATCCTTATACCAAGAATAACATCAGCCTCCCCCATATCTTTCATGGAGAATTGTGATGACAAAAACTGTTTCGTCTCAAGGACCCGTCCATGACTGGTCCCAAAAATCAGCATGTCATCAACATATATGCAAATTATGACTCCTTCACCAGAATCATCAAATTTGCTATATACACACTTGTCCGATTGGTTTAAAACAAAACCATTCGACAACACAACCTCATCAAATCGTTGATGCCATTGTTTAGGAGCCTGTTTCAGTCCATACAGGGACCTGTCCAGTCTGCACACCTTGTGTTCAAGACCAGCAATGACAAATCCCTCAGGTTGTTTTATGTAAATTTCCTCCTCCAACCTTCCATTAAGGAATGCTGTTTTCACATCCATTTGATGGATGACTAGATTGTGAATTGCTGCCAAAGCAATCAACAACCTAATGGTTGACATACGAGCAACCGGAGCGTACGTGTCAAAGTAATCCGTCCCTTGCTTTTGTCTAAAGCCTTGGACCACAAGTCTAGCTTTAAACTTGTCAATACTTCCATCCGCTCTCATTTTCCTTTTGAAAATCCACTTACATCCCAAAGGTTTACAACCTGGTGGCAGGTCAGTAAGTGTCCAGGTACGGTTCCCCATGATGGATTGCATCTCATCATCTACTGCCTCCCTCCAAAAGGACGCATCACGAGACTTCATAGCCTCGTCAAAGGTTCTAGGATCATCCTCAACATTGTAACAATACAACTGTTGGGAATATATTTCATCCCTTGTACCTTCCAACAAGTAAGTTTGAAAATCATTACCAAATGACTTTGCTTTTCTTACTCGGGAACCCTTCCTCAGTTCAGAAACTTGTTCATCCGAAGGATTAACATTATCATTCTGAACATCAGAACTGAGAGACTCACCATTTGAAATAGATTTCAATTGGAAGTGTCCCTCATCACCCTGTTCTGAGTCCAAGTCCCTGTAAGGGACCCGTCCCAGACCAGTGACAGAGCCCTTTGAAAGGAAACGTCCTTCATCAAAGATAGCATCCCTCGATTCAATAACACTATGAACCGAATAGAACTTATTTGGTTCAATTACATAGAACCTATAAGCCCTCGAGTGTTCAGCATATCCAATGAATATACACTCCACACCTCTTTCACCAAGTGTCTTATGCTTAGGATCTGGTACGGACAGCTGCCCTACAACCCCAGACCCGTACATAACTCAAGCTGGGTTTCCTTTTGAACCAAAGTTCGTATGGAGAGGACCTGTTCCTTCGGTTAGGAACCCTATTTAAGATATAGCATGCAGTAAGCATGGCCTCTCCCCAAAACCCATCACTAAGTCCCGAGTAGGAGAGCATGGAATTCACCATCTCCTTTAACACTCGATTCCTCCTTTCCGAAACACCATTTTGTTGAGGTGTATAAGGAGCAGTGACTTCATGAACGAGTCCAACAGATTGAAAATAAGTTGGATCAAAGTACTCACCACCTCTATCGGTACGGAGTCTTTTGATCAAAACTCCCTTTTGAGTTTCGACCTCACTCTTATAAATTTTGAATTTATCAAGAGCTTCATCCTTGCTGTGCAACAAGTACACATACATATATCGAGTACAATCATCGATGTACGTCACGACATACTTTTTATTACCCAAGGATGGTGTCGCATGAAAGTCACACAAATCACTATGAACGAGTTCAAGCATACTACTTTCTCTTTGAACATTAGAAAAAGGTTGTCTAGTGATCTTAGTAAGCATGCAAGTTCTACATTTTTCAATATGCTTATTAAACATGGGAATCAGTCCATTATTACACATGTCCAGTAATCTCTTATAGTGAACGTGTCCAAGCCGAGCATGCCACAGAGAGGAACTGTCCTTCGAAGGGACCCGTCCTTCTGATACATTATTATCATGAGTATTGACCATGTGAACAGATGTTGAAACATTAGAAACACTAAGTTTAAACATTCCATTACATAAGTAACCACGTCCAACAAACAAGCCACACTTAGTCAAAATGAATTTATCGGCTTCATACACTTGCCGAAAACCCATCTTATTGAGAACAGGTCCAGAAACTAAGTTCTTTCTAATGCAAGGAACAAATAACACATTACAAAGATTTAAAATCTTTCCAGAAGTAAATTCCAAATCTACTTGTCCATGCCCAAGTACAGGTGCTGTTGACTCATTTCCCATGTGAAGGACCCGTCCACTGCTCGTTGTAACAAACGACTTGAACATAGATCTGTCCCTACACACGTGCGACGTAGCACCAGAGTCAATCCACCAAGAAATCTCATCATCCTGCATATAAATGCCTCAGAAATGTTAGAAACATAATCCAAAACAGGAATAGATTTCAAACATGACACAGTTCCCTGAAAGGGACCCGTCCATTTCTGACCTTGATGAGTACACTGCCAGGTTCCTTAGAACTCTGACCAGACTTTGGAACTTTACCCTTCTTTGCAGAACGACAATCTCGTTTGAGATGTCCCATCTTGCCACAGCCCCAACATTTGACACCCTTCCCTGGTTGGGACGGTTTCTTGTTAGGTCCACTGTCAGTGTTATCAGAAGAGCGTTTAACACCCTTCCCCTTGTCCCTTTTAGAGGACCCTTCCTCTGTCACATTGACAGAGCCAGAAACCTGTGGTTTCTTACCCTTCTCCTGCGCACGAATACCATCTTCGATACGCAAGTGGCTAGCAAGCTCAAGAAGAGATAGATTCTCTTTCTTATGCTTCAACATGTTCTTGAAGTCCCTCCACGAAGGAGGCAGTTTGTCAATGACACTGGACACCGAGATTGCCTCGTCCATCTTCAAGTCATGTTGGGCGAACTGCCCCAAGATACGTTGTATCTCATGGAACTGTTCCATAACAGGACGACTGTCCACCATCATGTACTCATTAAAATTGCTCACAAGAAATTTTACACTGGACGCGTCCTCTGCCATATACTTAGACTCAAGAGAATCCCAAAGTTCCTTAGCAGATTCAACATTTTGATAAAATCAAATAGGGAGTCAGACATACCATTGAGGACGTGTCCTCTGCAGATGTAGTCATCGTTCTCCCACTTGTTCCTGATCCTCAAAGCCTCCACTGAAGAATCATCACCCACCTCAGGAATGGGTGTGGACAGGACATACGCCACCTTCAGATTGGTCAGCAGGAAGTGCATCTTCTTCTGCCAGCGACGGAAGTCAGTTCCCTCGAACTTGTCCAACTTCTCCATCTTGCTTGCCATCTCACGAACAGTTGCCATGGATCACCGAATACTGATTTCGACTGTTGTTGCTGGTGCGTCTGAAGGAGATATGGCCTTCTAGCACCGGTGCTCTCCAAGGACGGGTCCCTAGAGTGCTGCTGCTGTTGCTTCCGGGGATTGATCAAATGGCAACTTGATATCGGTTTGAATCGTGTATTCACTTTCCGAAATCAGTATTTCGCCCCTTACAAAAGCCTTAGGGTTACACGAAATCTGAAGTGAGATAAGACAAACCGGCCAACACCGATCAAGGCTCTTGGATCGAATGTTGATGACGTTTGTTTAGTCTTTTGGTGTATCAATACTGTGTATCTCAATACCTCTGTGCACTGTGTTTCTTGATCCCACTAAACTGTCATTCTCAATATATATCATGTTTGCAGTTACAAAACTGCCACGTTCAGCAGTTACACTGACGTTCACAGTTCACTGGGGACACGTCCATAACCGTTCAGCAGTTACACGTAAACTGCTTCAACAGTTACATAAACTGTTCAGCAGTTATAAAACTGTCAGCAGTTATCTAAACTATTACAACCAGAGAATGACACACAGGGACGCGTCCGTTGGCACATGTGGACCCTTCACAAGGGACCCGTCCTCATCCAGACAGACAATGATCTATACATTGGTGTATGCATTAGTTCATGTAACAACCATCTATCATGTGTGGCCGCACATGATATATGATAAATACATCTAAAACACCAACACATGATTCATAAATTTACACAATTTGGTTCATGAACTATTGACGAGCACGTCGTTGAGTGCTGCAAATTTGTCCCGACTCTCCTACTAGTACAATATTGGTAAGCTGGGGTCGAATCCACAGAGAACGGTGAGAAGTAATCTTTTATCTACAAACTAAGGTTGGGGTTGTATGAGTTAAACAGGTAAAAGAAAGAAAACAGAAGCGTGAGTATACTACTGACGCACAGAACAAATACAAGTGTAGAATATAAATAAGAGATGAGCTCAGCTTAGACTTATCACTATGAAGTTCTACGTTTATCACTGGTTTTTATAAGGATCAATGACCGATTGTTAACGCAAGTTAAGGTTCGGTAAAGGCTTAATAACTTACACATATATTCCGGTAAAGGTCTATATGATATTACTACCCAACCTAGTCTAATTAACCACGAATCCGGTAAAGGTAGTGATTAACTATTCTAGTGCTACTCCTATCATTCACTGTAACGTACCTCTGATAGTTTAACGATATATAATAGAGTCTATAATTAGGTCTGCGGGTAAAGGCTTCGCCTAACTATCTAAACTAGTTATCATGCAAGTTTGCTCGGAGTAATAATACTAAACAGGTCGTGCATTAAGAATAAAACCTCAAAACATATAATTCATAGATTAAAGTCTAAACTGAATTCAGAAAGTTAGCTAGACATGCTGAACATATTCATCTCAAAATTCATATGAAAACAACAAGTAGAAATTCTATAGCTTGGTGCGCGTCTCAGTCTTGCGCCGGCAGATTTTCGATCTGCCCTTCTAATCCGCTCTAAGCTTCCTTTTCTACGCAAATATGTACATGTCTAGAGTTCCTTGGTAGCTGCTTATTTATACTCTTGCCTTCTAGGGTTTCCACGAATAATTAGGCAAGAGAATATATCCTTATCACTAAGAGAGTGGATCAAATGAAAAGTGCTAGTTTGGTTATAAAATGCAAACAAATCTAAATCACCCATTAGATTTCAATCAGCGGTTATAATTAAAGAATATTAATTAATACAAAAAATTACAAAAGGGCAATAATGGAAATACAATGCATAATATATTTTTCAAATATACTCATTAATATCAATCCCTTATTTTAAGGAACCGACATTTATTTTTATGATATGGAAAATCTACCTTTAATTTTTTGATGTGAAGGTGATTTTTTTAAAGTTACATGAAAAAATTATTAACATTTTTCCTATCAATTTCAAGTATTCAATTAGTGATTTATAATACCAACCACTTCCTACTATATAATATGATTCATGATTTGGTAGGATATGATTCATGAATCATATGATAGCAAATTATGAATCATGTCGGAGCAAATCATGACTAGATGATATGATTCAAAAGTTACATTATGTTATAGAGTATGGTCGTCAGTTGTGAGAGTTAAGGCCAAAATTTATGCAATTTAAGTTTGTAATAGTGTATGACCCATGAATCATATTATATCAAATCATGAATCATAGTATAACAAATTATGAATCATAGTATGACAAATTATGAATCATAGCATAGCAGAGCATGAATCATATCATGGCAAATCATGAATCATAGCATAACAAATAATGAATCATATTGTAGCAAATCTCGAATCATAGTATGATTCAAGAATCATGCGGGGTCAAATCATGAACCGTTGCTTACAACATTTATGATTCATTATATGATACCTTATGATTCATGAATCATGCGGCATCAAATGTTAAACCTTTGTTCTTGGTCCATAGTTCTAATGTTTTAATTTAATTAACTTGCAATATGCAAGCCAAATCCCATTAGGATCTCATGAAGTTTGAGAAGTGTTGTGTGGGTAGGTTTTTGTTCAAAACCGAAAACAAAGATACGGGAAGCAATATCTGCCTGATGCAGCACCACAATCACATTAGGATCCATCTTCCTACAATCTCCAGTCGACTTAGCCGCAATCCCAAACCCTAACGGCACATCCGACATACTAACACCACAACACCATCCCCAGCTACAATCCCTCCAGTAATCCTCCCTAACCCACCTTTCAACACATGATTCCCATACAAAAGCGAGATCTCCGAAGTGGGTTTCAACCACACTTTATACTTTGCATTCGCTGCAGATATACTCAAAGCCTAAAGTTATAATCGACACCTACTCCTAATTTGTGTTCAAAGATACGGGGAGCGAGATTTTCGGAAACAAAGATCAAAACCGCCTGATTCTTTGGTATTTTTTGGGACTAATTTACCCTTTCTGAGTTTTTGAAATAATAATGTCATATTTAATATTTCATTTAATTGTATTTCGACCCCCGAATTAATAACCGTCCGGTCTGATTATTTAACGATTCAGATCTGTTTGTATTTTATAACCTAAATGTGCTTTTCACCCGATCCCTACTCTATCACTAAAAATCAGCTTTGGAAATATCTTTATCTCTAAATTCCAGACTTGGAAATATTCTTTGCGCGTGATGACGTCATCGCTCCGGATATTTCGCTGATTGCTGACGTCATCGCTCTGCTCTGCGCGACCCATACTCGCGCGCCACACTGCTCGCGCGCTCGTTGGTCTTTGGCTCTTATCAACTTTGTTGTCTTTTGTTCCGAGATTTAGCCTTCTTGTTGCACTTTTGTTCTAACTCTTTCAATTAACCTGAGATACAAAACTACACCAAAAGCATAATCTTATACTAAATATGTTAGAATCTAAGCAGTGTAAAGGACCTAAAACAGTATTCACAAGTGCTCTATCAACTATACTTCAATAATTTATGTATCATACATCTAATGAAAATCGTTAGAGGATGTTTGGTTCATCAATATACAAAAGATGGTTCATGAATAATGCTTCAATGGTTCCAGAATCATACATCTAATGAAAACCGTCAGATAATATATGATTCATAAATTTACTAAAAATGCTTCATGAATCATTCTTCATTGATTTCCGAACCATAAAACTAATGTCAATTAAGTTCAGTTTTATAATCATGATTACACTAAACATTATTACGTGAGAAACATAACTAGTGAAACAAGTTATTTATTCAAAAACAAAACACACGAATTTGAGTCTCCACCGATCGTGTGCGAAATTCTTAAATTAAACCTTTTGTAATTAAATTGATCATTTGTTTATAATTTTCATAAAAACTATATATATTTTATTGATCATTTCTTAATTTGAGAAAACATAATAATTACGTATTAAAATGTCAACCTCAATTGACAGATTATATTTAAATCTTTAAAAATTAAAATTATTCTTCATTGATCATAATCTTTCATCTTAATAATATACTTTATCAAAAGAATAAAAGTCAAAGTGACACCGCAACACGTGGCACATCGGATCCCGCTCTAATCTTCTGGGACCAAAACCCCGCAAGCGCAACTTAGCTTTTCTCCTTTTAAACAAGGGAAAATTATAAAAACATGTCCTGAACTATTTCACAATTTCAAATTGAGGATCGGATTATCTCAATTTATTTAGGTATAATTATCAATCTAATGAAATAATTGAAATAATATAAAAATAAATTATCAACTATATGTATTGCAAATTCAGCCGTCAATTTAATTTAAAACCAACGACTAAGATTGGCCGGACTTTCTCAATTTTCAAATAAATGTCTGGACTTTCATCATTTTCAAATAAAGGTCTGGACTTTCTCAATTTTCAAATAAAGATCCAGACTATTTTAATTTTCAATTTAAACACGAACTATCATTATTTTGAATCAAATCTCATCTGTTGGATTGTTTGAATTCACGATCGAGATCGTGTCTCACGGTCTCACATCTATTTATCCGTCCTCCTAAAACCATATATTTTCATAAATCAAATGACACAATCTTAGTCGTTGGTTTTTAATTAAATTGACGGCTGAATTTGCAATACATATAGTTGATGGATTTGACATTTATTTTTTATTAACATCCGTTAGATTATTAATAATCAACGCTGTAAATTTATCACACAGTATAATCAAAAGTAAAATGTCGTTCTTGAACTTTACTTATATAATGAGCATATAAATTAAATATTGGATTTAATTTATTTTTATATTATTTCATTATATTGATAATTATACCTAAATAAATTGAGATAGTCCGGTCCTCAATTTGAAAATTGAGATAGTCCAGTCCTCAATTTGAAATTGTGTGGTAGTCCAGGACATGTTTTTGTAATTTTCTCATTTAAAAATTGAGATAGTCTGGTCCTCAATTTAAAAATTGAGATAGTCCGGTCCTTAATCTGAAAATTTAAATAGTCTGGTTCTCAATATGAAAATTGAGATAGTTCGATCCTCAATTTGAAATTGTGTGATAGTCCAAGACATGTTTTTGTAACTTTCCCTTTAAACAATTTTAATAATCTGCTGGACTTAAAGGCGCCGAATATAAAACGCCGTCGTTTCCTCCACCCAGAAAATCAGAATACGGTTGTGCTTCTAATAAAATTAAATTTAAATATAAAAAAATAAAACGAACATGGACAGCTTGCATTTTCAGTTTCTCTCTAAATCTCTCAACGATGAAGGTTTTGACGCTCGCCGAGATCCCGCGCTTTCCGTCTCCTTCCTCGTCCTCCGCCTGCCGCATTCTCTTCTTTTCCGATTCGATTTGAGTCGGTGAGACTTATTTCATTGCGTTTTGTCGCATTTGAAGATTGTTGTTATAGCCTGATTCAATCGGATTTTCATTTGTCGATACCTTTCAGTTTTAATTCGATTTGAATCGGTCGTGTGTTGGTGTATTTGACTGTTGATGACTTAGTGAAATTGTTTTCATTTAGTCGGT
Organism: Sedum album; assembly: GCA_006409495.1. Lineage (NCBI taxonomy): Eukaryota > Viridiplantae > Streptophyta > Magnoliopsida > Saxifragales > Crassulaceae > Sedum > Sedum album. The sequence goes on from QZGG01000294.1 coordinate 80,145, forward strand.
AACACTTTGATATCATTTCGATTACGCCAGCCATTTGCAGCAAGTTGAAATTCTTAAAATTACGTCGTTTTACTATTATCCAATTTTAAAATTACTAGTTGATGTTGTTTACATGAGATCTCATTCCCTTCGATTGTAGACGTTTTTATCAGTTTGTAGTATGAATAATTTCTCTAATTTTGACTTTGATGTGATTTCAGATTGTGATGGATTTTGAATTTGGTGCTAATTAGTTGGAAGAGAAGAGTGTTGGAGTTTTGGTGCGAGAGGTTAATTGTTGTTACTTTTTAGACTTTAAGTTGAAATTGCCGAGAGATGAGTTCTAGAGGGGAGCAGCATGTCTCCCTCTCCTTATTGCTGAAAAGAGAGCAAGACAGTGAGCATCATCAGAAACCTAATATTGTGCATGGTCAAGCTAGCCAGAGCAAGAAAGGAGAGGATTTTACTATGATAAAAACAGAGCGGCAGAGAGTGTTGGGTGACGGGATTTCCACCTATTCTGTATTTGCCGTAAGTAATTGTTTATTTTCATTGTTTTCTCTTTTTTCGTTGGTGTATAGTCATTTCTGGGAAATGATGAATTTGAGTGATTGGTGAACCTTCAACCATGATCATGTTGTTGATACCGTATCTACCGCGCTATATGTTGTTGACATATGACTTGCTTTTGATGATTCCGCTTGATCACCAGCCCTCTTTTTTATGCCTGCCTTAGACTTCAAGTAAAAAAGATGGAACTAGCAACAAGGACTATTTCAATTTGCTCCTAATTCAATTTGTTGGACATCTAGCATTAAGTAGATACTGTTTTTCCAGGCAGATCGAGTCCGTCCAGCTAATTATTCATCGAATAATTGTTACCCCCATGGATTGGACACAATAAAATATAAGAGGCTAATAAAAAAAACTTGTATTCCTTCTCGTCTTTGATATGTCCTTTAATGAGTTTGTGTATTCTTTTTCTTTCTGAAATGTGGTATACACTAAGCTTTCATTCAAGTGCCTGCCTTTTCTTTCTTGTTTGCTAAGCTTATGTTCTCTCTCTATGAGCTATAGATTTCAGAAGCTGCTATTTTGTTCAGTTCTTCACATCTTTCTTTTTACATTATAGCAACCATCTCACACTGCATGAACTTAAACCTCTTAGATTTCAATAACTTCATTTGTTTTACTTATTAATGCTAAGGCTCAATGTACGGCTATTGATGCTTTCACATATATGTCTTTCCAGGTATTTGATGGACATAATGGATCAGCTGCTGCTATATATTCCAAAGAAAACCTCTTAAATAACATCTTAAGTGCTATTCCATCCGACCTTAATAGAGATGAATGGGTTGCAGCATTGCCAAGGGCATTGGTTGCAGGATTTGTAAAAACAGACAAGGAATTTCAAGATAAAGGTACTTTTGATATGCTTTCTGCCTATATCTTTACAAACATGATATTGCTCTTCATGAAGCAAGCTTCTACGGCTATTTACATAAAGCCAAGTGCGCATGTGTAGGAGTGGAAGGTTTGATTATAATCTTACAACTATGATATACTTGAGAATTACACAGTATGTTCATGGGTCTCTACAAGCTTCTACTTCTACTTCGTTGTTATTATATAATCATTATATCATTTTGGGTATTCACATTACCTTTCATAAAATGGAACATTCAAAGGTAGATATTTGAATTTATTTTGCAACATAATTGGTCTTCAAAAAAACTGTTGCCATGTCAAATTTTATGTATAGTAGAGCAGTGGGAATGTGTTGTCATTGCGAGTTTACTTTGTGCTGAACAATTCATTCTTGCTTATTGCAGCCCAAACTTCTGGGACAACAGTGACTTTTGTCATAGTTGAAGGATTTGTTGTATCTGTTGCATCTGTTGGTGATTCTCGCTGTGTACTCGAGTCTGCTGAGGGCCAGATTTATTATTTGTCTGCTGACCACAGATTGGACTGCAATGATGAGGAGTAAGTGATAGTATAATGCATGGTACAAATTTGTAGTGTTGATTACGTTGCAAAAAGTATCTGACAGTTCAACAACAACAGAAGGGAGAGAATAACTGCATGTGGCGGGGAAGTTGGTCGCCTCAACACTGGTGGCGGTTTTGAGGTAACTTCAACTTCATAGAATATTTTTGGTTATATAGTTCCTCATGGCTCACATTAGAATACTTCAGTCATCTTCATCTCCTGGTTTCCTCATTTCATGGTTTTTGTTATGATTCCCATTACCTCGATTCATTAGTCAACCTGAAGGTTGTGATAATTAAACCAAAACCAGGGACTGGAGGAAATCATTTTCATCATGACCACCCCAAAAAATTTAGTCGAGTCAAAGTCAACACTACCACTTCCTCAGTTTGAACAGTATGACCATCCAGCCGAAAAGATATTTCTCAAAATATTGTATGAATCAACATAATCTGTGAATGATGATGTGTTCGTTCGGTTATTTGTTATCCAATGTCACTGAAGTTGCAATGTTCGACCTGAATACAGCTGTATATGTTTTATATTGTCTTAGATTGGTCCGTTAAGATGCTGGCCTGGAGGGCTATGTCTTTCTCGATCCATAGGCGATATGGATGTTGGGGAATATATTGTTCCAGTTCCTTATGTGAAGCAAGTGAAGGTTTGTTGGTGATTTCTCAAACTCAATTTTTTCTACTGTAATGCCATTTTGATCACATCCTTTAAGTGCAGATTAAGTTAACATTTCAATTATAATTAATTTCTTCTCTTACTTATTTGACTAATTAGTAACCAGTATTGTTTCTACCAAGGAATGCACACATAACTATAGAAGCTGAAACCACATGATTAGTTAAATAGGGGTAATTTTTATTCGTTCAGTATAAAATTGTCCCCAATGGGAAAGTGGAATATTAATTTGAAGCTTAGAGAGTAGCAATCTGGCACCATTTTCCTGAAGTGATTTGGAGCTTTTTTTTTTCTTTTGCAGTGAAATCTTAAGGGACTTCTAAATGTGACAATCCTCTTTCCTTTGATAATTTCAGTAACGATTTGCTATATCTTATTTTTAAAGATGTGAGAATTTATAGTATAAGTCTTAAGAAGTTAGCATGGTTTTGTAGTCAGGTTTCTGACTATGTATAAAACACCACTCGCTCTTTGATTATTTTCCTCGATAATATAGTTGATCGAGTATGTACTTTCCTCGTTCTGAAGACTTGTATGTTATGAATTACTGCATCTTGCATTAGTTATTTAAGTGAGTAATGTGTGCTTTGCTGTTTCATAGTACGCTGTTTTTTCTACTGAAGCGATATTCGTTTGTATACAATTCAGCTTCCCAATGCGGGTGGTAGACTCATTATTGCTAGTGATGGAGTTTGGGATGCTCTGACGGCAGAGATGGCAGTTGATTGTTGCCGCAGAATGCCACCAGACTTGGCTGCCCAGCAAATTGTTCAGGTCTTAGCCACTGAGTTGTACTGGATAAATTACCTTCATATCATTGTACGGCCATGCTAAACATTATTTGCTATCAGGCAGCTGTACAACCAAAGGGGATTCGAGATGATACAACTTGTATTGTAGTTGATATATCCCCTCCTGAAAACCCTCCTCCGATAATAAATGCACCCAAAAAATCAGGGAAAAAAGTACTCAAAACTCTTTTCAGGAAGAAGACCTTGGGAGGTACGTCACATGGAAATAAACATCTTTGTGAATCAGAGCCAGGCATGGTTGAGGAGTTATTTGAAGATGGGTCTGCTATGCTGTCAGAAAGGTTTGGGCAAAATGATAATGAAATCAATTTCTAAGAGTTGTTTCAAATTCTTCTGTGTTCAACTCTTTGATTCTGATAATTTGTGATTGGCGCAGGTTTAACACGCAGTACCCGTTGTGCAACATGTTTAAGCTGTTTGTATGTGCTGTTTGCCAAATGGAGATGAAGCCTGGGGAGGGTGTCTCAATACACTCTGACTCGGCTCGACCAGGCAAGCTTCGTTCCTGGGATGGCCCTTTTCTCTGTTTGAGCTGTCAAGAGAAGAAAGTAGCCATGGAAGGAAAAAGAACATTTTGAGGTATTCACTCATGCACATGAAACAAATTTACATACATTTGTTTATTATTATCTTAAACTGCTTTTGGTTGTTTTCTTCTCCAGAGGGATGCTTAAATGGGAGCGAAAAAAGTCCACCATCATCAACTAATTACCAAAGTCTAACAATTTTTTGGAGCTGATCATTAAGGAAAGCCTGCTACAGATGGGCATCGGCAAAGGATTATACTGTCACACGAACGTATCAACAGTATACTGATCACTCTGTACATGGTCACCAGATTACCGATACCATCCCCTGTCTCACTTACGAACCTGTTGAAGGGAAAGTGAAAATGTATATATAAGTATAACCATGCACTGCTGCTTCATAGTATATGATGAGCATAGCAAATGGAGGCGTCCATGGAAAATTAAATGTTGAGGTAATTTTGTTGTGCACGTAAATCTAATGTCAATGGTTGTTTGTATGATTGTTTGTTCTCTCCCATGAGTGGATATCATTGATTGAACATACAATGAATGAAGTTGTAGAGTAATCTGGCTTGAACATTTGAAAATATGTAGTGCTTTCATGTGATGAAAAAAGTATATTATCTTCTGTTGAAAATTATTATTTTTGTCAGAGATGTTGTTTATCACTTTTTATAAACTGTGTGATGAGAATTTGGCATGAGACTAAAAATCTTTGTGAATTAATGTTATAAATATTTTGTAATTTGTTGATGGGAGATAATTCTCTTGGAAGACATTTTGCAGTTCTCTAAACTAAATGGCACATAACTTTTTGCTCAAATCTGGAAGTTGTCCATGCATGGGCAAAATTTGTTACCCTCTGAGTTGGATTTTGGGATATTAAAGTTTTGATTAAACACGATGGCATCATTTCAATTGTTGGTTTTGATTGATTTGATGATTGAGATTAAATTAATTTTATAGTAAAATAGATGATTGAATTAGTAAAATACACGAGTGGTTGTGAATAGCGGATATCAATATCAACTGTTGGGTGAATAGAAATCAACGGTTGAGATGATTTCTTGTCGTCTCATGAAAACATGGTTGTCCTCCTAGAACTTAATCCTGAAACAATGTTATTTATCTTCTTTGTAATCACTAAAGTATGAATTCAACATAAAGATTTATTCACGTGGATTCATATATTTTTGGAGATTTGTGGAACCCACTTTTTATTCGTTGATTGTATTTTATCAATATATCAGATTGTGTGAATATATTAATGAGACATGTGTGCTGCACATATTTTGCACGTGACACGCAAATAGCAAATATAATGACGTGGTGCAATCTCAGTCATTGATTAAATGCAATCAACGATTGCAAAGTAGGTTCCATAATTTTAGTTAGATGAATACACATGAAATATTTACATTCAACATAATCCATAAAGAACATTGTTCAGATCTCATCAATGATTGGAATCAATGAATAAGAATAAAGCTGCTAGCTAGGTAGTTAAAGTGTGATTCTATTATTTCAAATATCTCCATCTTCAGACAATTATTTAGATGCTGTTGATATTCGCTTAAATTGGACTGTAGTTGAAACACACAATGTTTTGGCTAAATTACCTGTAAACACACACACTTTTCTTCATTGGGATAACTCAAACACCTGAAAATATTCTATTTTCCAGATAAAATAAGAACGACCATGTCGATAAAATGCAGCGCCAAAGCTACGCCAACGACGGACAGAACACAGCATTCAATGTGTTCTTAAGTTCATTGCGCAAGAAACACACCATACTGTATAGATTTCTGTCATTTTACAGGAATTTCTCTAAACATTTAGCCAAGCCTAATTAACGAGGATAACCATACCTGAGTTTTGGTCATATCTACATGCCAATGTATGATCACAAGTACTGGCTGACTATTTATCTTGTACAAAACCATGTTTCTTACAGTACATCAAAAGCTGATTCATCTCATTATGAGTAATGACCCCATCTCCATTTTCATCAGCATATCGCATAGCACGCCATGCCCTCCAGCTACTCCAACGAGATCCAAGACCTTCAAATAGCTCCTTAACATCTTTCTTGGAAAGTTTGACATTTTTCCTTTGCTCCAAATTTATAAGCAGATTCTTCAGGTCTTTGGTGACAAATGGTGGATTACCGCTTCGTGTAAAGTTTGGACAGTTTGGATAATAAACCATGCTGCTTGTAGTTGTAGACGTCCTGCTGTAACGGATGTATGTCTGGTGGTAATAAGAATGTTGAGTTTGAGGCACGATTTATATTCGCGCGAAGGAGAATAAAGTTAGTTTGTATGAGGTTTTGTGTATTACCTTACAAGTTCCATCTGCATAAGAATAAGCTTAGTCATTGTATTCTTTTTTGTCCATTTTGGATATGTTTATAGGGAATGTATCCCATGGATCTACCTTAAATTGTTGACTGATAGATCAACTCTTGCATCTGTTGATTGTATTTTTTGAATGCATCAGATTGCACCACGTCATTGCACTTGTCATATGCATATCACGTGTAGAACATGTGCAACTCACATGTCTCATGACTGGATTGGCATAATCTGGTGCATTCAAAAAATACAATCAACGGATACATGAGAGATCAATGAGTCCACCATTTTAGATGGATCCATGAGATACATTTCCTATATTTATACGCTCTTTAGTGAAAATAAATTCAGAGGCCAAATAGGAAAGATCATACATACATCAACCTTTTATCCCCGAGTTCTTGCTAGGGGAGTGTCATCTTCTTTTGTTTATTCTCCTTTCGTTCTTCTTTTTTGTGTTCTTATTATGTTCTCTTCTCTGTTTTTTTCTTTTTTGTTCCCTATTTTTTCTACCTTTTCGATCTTGGTCTCTTGGCTGATTTTCGGCCTTTAATAAAGCTGGAAGATCCAACTATGGTTCCATCACCGTTTACGCTGCTTTCGTCGACCTCTTGTGATACAACGCTGATTCTTCGCCTTCGGTGCAGCCACCAGCTGCTTGCTGCAGGTTGATACAACACTGATTCTTCGTCTTGTGGTCTCTCCCCCTTTCCACGCAGCAGCTTTTTTCATGTGTTGGCTTCATTAGGTTTGTGCAGTGGTGCCATAAATAAGTTCTAAATGCTTGGATTAGAATTTGATGCACGTGCTCTGTCATTTTGTTTAGCTCATTGTGGGTTTTTTAATTACGACGAGCAAGGCAAATGATTCGATTAAGCTCTTTCTTTTATTTTTATATCTTTCTGTTATTTCGAGTCAGACTAAATTTTATTTAGTTTTTAAGTCCTCGTGTTATACCTCTTGGGTTATTGCCCTCTTTTATAAAAAAACCTTTTATCCCTGAGTTTATTCATATTTTGTTTTTATTCAGTTAGTAGTTTTGCAATTGATGTCTTTTCAAAAAACATAGATGAAGAGAAATTAGGGTTTGGACATAACTATCCGGTACGCAATTTAGTTTGGCATGGGAAATGAACGAAATGGGGGAATATAACCTATTCCATGTTGGGTACGATGAATACCTTTTTTTTCAATTTCTTATACTAATATTTAATATAAAATGCAAATAAAAATATAGATTATTGAATTAAAAACACGTGAAATTCTTAATTTTCTCCAAAAATAGGAATATAAAAACATTTAATTAAGATGTAGAAAAATAAATTGGTGCAAAAAATACTTATATGTCTCGATTAATCTTTCTATATCTTCATCTTTCAATCGAACACAAATCTATCAATCTTATGTCGAATCCTCAAAATGTGAGCTTTCAGGATTGATATCTCACTTCCGACAAGACCCATCGTTATAACTTGTTGTGAATTAGATATAAGTCTAATGTTTGAACGGTGAAGATCAGTTTGCTAGCTCAAACTGCATTGAGACGAGTTCTTTCAATATTATGAAAACGAGCAAGTGCTCCAGATTCTCTCAGCCGATGAACTACTAATTGATTGATAAAAAAAATTATTAGCTATTTCTACGACTCCATAAGCTAACCACCAAGATATTGGACTAATCGTTTAAGCATCATTACAAGCAACGTCATTTACAAAAATACCTTCTTGAAACTTAGTTAAATATTCGTTGTTGTGTACACCTCAAATCTAATATGAATCGAACATTAAATTCAGATTTCAAAAAATTTCATTACAAGTAAATTAGCTAGACACGGCAAAAGACATCACAATTGAAGTACTAGTCATAGAATGAAAGAAAAAGAGGACTTATGTTGATTCGCTGATGAAAAAGCTGCGTCTTGATGCTGGAAAATCAGGTTCGGCTCCATGGCGGAAAGAATCAAACGGCCAGGATTGAGCACCCTTGAAGCGGGAAAGAAAGCTTACTAGGATTTTGAAATAATCTTCAATTTATACGGAAACCCAAGCTTGTTATGACAACAATTAACCTGGTTTCTACTTATTGGATCAGTCAAAACCTAACAAAAACGTACATGGCCCATGCTACGTCATGTTATTGTTATTTGGTATCTGCTTCACACTCAACAAGAGGTGACCGCCAACGTTAAGGAGCGTGCAGGTGGTACCGCACGGGCAGTACCTGGTCCAATTTTTGGTTCGCAGCGATTCGATCCAATGGTCTAATTAAGCTCGTTTTCAATATTTTTTGTCCGTATCTTCAAAACCCTTTTACTGTGCATGAAATAAGAAATTATATAGGTAAAGTGAAAGTATGATACAAAGTATTATAAGACGTGATTTTAGTATAATAATTATATGCATAAATACATCTTATCATTAGTTAACTAATTACTTAACATTTTTCTTTCAAATCATCTTCTCCGATTTTTGCAAAGGCTTTCGATACTTGGAAACAACTTCCTTATCCAAGTTTGGAGCACCCTCTGTATTCCCTCTGATGCAAAAAATTTCAGATAGTTAGAGTCATAAAAAATAGATTAAGAGCAAAACTCAAACAATGCATAGGAATATTCATCTTTTCCATTCATCCATCAAGATTTTTTCATTCTATCGGCATCAGCAACATGATTATTTTCCTTCAAAATTTCACTTATTTTTCCAATCACAAACCTATATTTTCATAAATTTCACCATTCATCGGTTCTCGCCATCAACAAACTCAATCCTATAAAATATTAACTTAGTACCTCACCCCAAATATATTTGTCAATATTTGTTGCTACAAATTTTGCACCTGAAATCCAAATTGTTCATCTCCATAGTTAATAGCCTATTCCTTTCAAGCCCTAATAATTTCGATTTAGCTAAAGCTTCTTTGCAATTTGACAATCTTTTCCATAATATAAAGAGAAGCAAATTTGATTTTTGCAACTTTCAACAACTCCAAATCTGATTGCTTCCTAAATATAGCATGAGCATATTGATGATTGAGAAATATTTTGACAGTATTTTCCTATCATCTAGTCAAATGCAGCTGCTAAATTCTTAAATATTAATTCAACATATACACCACAAACAGAGACCATAATATATGCTTGTACATCTTTTCAATTTCTTTTTCAATTGCTTTGTATTTTGCAGCATTATCAGTGATCACTTGTAGCATATTGGAAGGATCTCTTCGATGACTTGAGTAGAAATTCAGCAATTGTTTTTTCAGTCTTCTTCACACTATCGAAGTCCTCAGCAAACAAGAACATAGAACCACGACTATTTGATGCTAAAACATTAATAAGCGGTTGGAGTTTGGTATTAGTCCAACCATCATAAACAGTGGATGTCCTTTGAGTGATCTAATTTTCTTTGATTGGAGCTAATTCTTTCTCGACATCTCTTTGAAACTCATCCAATAAAGAGATTTTAGCCCTTTCATATGATGGTGGCATGCTACATTTGTCTTTTCATAGTTGCGAAAGTGGTTGGTATTGGATTGTTAGTATAAATTCATTTCCCTTACCAATTTTGAAAAAAGATTTTATTAAACAAGCTGAAATACCGACTGTCTCAACGCCCTCTATCTTCTCCTTTAAATAGATTGCTTGTCTGTTAACGATCGACACAGCCTACCACCTGTTGTTTGGCAATGACGCGTGTTCGCATACTAGTGCTTCGCGACATGTTCTCATGTTATGGCTCTTGAAACCAATTATTTAGCATACAACTTTTGTACAACCAATGAAGAATTTTCTTCTAATAATCTGTAACCCATTTGTAGATGACTAAACGTATAATATAGAAATAAATTTTAAAAATATTAATATGTGCATTTAAATATTTTGTTGCAATTATGATTTTCTATTCCTATCTATAGTCATATGTTGATGACTGAACCCTTGAATGTGGGAATTATTATAATTTCATTTAAGTTGGATGACCTTCTACTTATCCACATTAAACTATATTATTATCTTATTTATTCCTGGTATAACTCTACACCTCTATCAATCCTATAAATAGAGGTCTCATCATTTGTAATAGAGATAGAACAATATAATACTATTCATAATCTTATAACACGTTATCAGCACGAAGCTCTTGAGGTATCGATCTTCCTTCCTTATCTTCTTAATATTGATTCAATATGACGATGGCATAGTTGAGTTCTATTCAAAAAGAAAACTCTCAAAAGCCTAATATCATAAAATAAAATATTTTCTTCATTCATGTGCATGTACAGTTTTTTATCGTAAATCGATTCTCCCGAAGTGGAATCATTTTTTTACTAGATTCTCTAGAAGCGGAAAATGTCCTTTTTTATATGATCTCTTCCGAAGTAGAATCAAATACATGTAGCACCCGAAGTGGCTATTTGTACATATTTTGATTTCCCCGAAGTGAAATCAATAACATGTAGCACCCAAAGTGGCTATGTATACACATTATGATTTCCCCGAAAGGAGTTATATACATGCTTATTATTTATTTCCCTGAAGTGGAATAATTACAATGGCAATAGAAAAATGTAATGATCATTTCCTGTTGAAGTGATAAATATTTTATGATTATATCATCTCTTAAAGTAGATGATTATAATCCCTAGTAAACCATTTTATTTTTACCTAGATGTTATTATTATATTATTGAATGCATTTTAGGTTAATTACAGATGACCACCTGTATAATAGGTCATAGTCCATGGAATCACTTGTATATTGCAATATTGCATTTGACCACCTTTATAATTATCGCCGTTACCAAACAACCACCTCTAATAATGGAGATGTGGTTAAATGGTGCAAGATTACAGTATATTGAGGGTTCCGTGAAATATGCTCTATTATAGTGGTGGTCATCTGTAGTTAACCCTACATTTTATTTTGAAGTCTTATATTTTTTATATAGTGTCGACCTTGCAAGACTTGTGTTCGCCGCCTAAATGTTTTCGAAAGAAACTATCTTACATGGGTTGTTGATGCTAAACTCCATTTATCAAGCAGTAAGTTGGAATAAACCATTGTAGAAAATTCTACCGCGTACAAGTAGGATTGCGCTAAGGCGATGATTTTACTTCGTCGTCATCTCCACGAGAGGCTCCAAACACAGTATTTAACGTTGAGCGATCCTTCTAAACTTTGAAAGAGTTTAAAGGATCGATTTGGTCATAATATAAGGTATGAGTGGATAAATTTTAGGCTGCAGGATTTTGAGAAAGTTTTGGATTATAATTTGGAACAATTTCGTATCACTTCTATTTTGAAACTATGTGGATAACCTATCAGTTATGAGAATACGTTAGAGAAAACATTTTCCACATTCATGCCGATAATTTCATACTCCAGCAGTAGTATAGAGAAAGGAGGTTTAAGACCTACTCAGATAATCTCATACTCCAGCAGTAGTATGGATAATTTATGTGTGTAACTGCTCATTTTGATGATAATGATTGGAATATGCAAAAAAGATTATTAACTTTTGAAAAATCAGCACTCATTGCGGACAAGACATTGGTAGAGCGCTCGAGGATTGCTTAACTTATTGGGATTTGGAGAAGAAACTTTTCACTATTACTGTTCATAATGCTTCGTCAAATGATGTTGCTTGTACTTATTTATCTGTCATGGTAAAAGATAAAGGGTGTATCACAGATGGTAGGTACATTCATATGAGGTGTATGACATACATTGTGAATCTAATAGTGCAAGATGGTATCAGACAATGCGGCGAACATGTTAGTAACCTTCGAGCATTGATTAAGTATATTAGTGTTCTCCTGCTAGGTTACATTCTTTCAAACAACAAGCTGAAAAATGAAAGGTGGACAGTAACAAGTCATTGAGACTTGATGTGTGCATGATAGAGCACTTTTGTATGATGTTTTAAGTCCTTTACACTGCTTAGAATTCTAACATATTTAGTGTAAGATTACGCTTTTGGTGTAGTTTGGTATCTCAGGTTGGAGTTCGGTTCCCTTGCGACCCCCTTGCATTTGTGCAAATTGACCGACTTCTATTTGCACGTTTGACTTACACTATATGCACATTTCATTTGCATTTTTGCATTTAGCAAAACGACAAAACGTGACAAAAAAAATCATATGCAAATCTGCAACCGTTGGATCAAATTGATCCAACGGTGAGATTTGGGGTCGCACGGATCGCAGCGAATTAAGGGGGTCGCAATTGAGCCGATCTCTCTCAGGTTGATTGAAAGAGTTAGAACAAAAGTGCAACAAGAAGGCTGAATCTCGAAACCAAAAGACAACAAAGTTGACAAGAGCCAAAAGACCAAGAGCGCACGAGAAGTGTGGCGCGCGAGTATGGGTCGCGCAGAACAGAAGAAGCGATGACGTCAGCAATCAGCGACAAATCCAGAGCGATGACGTCATCACGCGCAAAGAATATTTCTAAGTTTGGATTTTGGAGTAAAGATATTTCCAAGTCTGATTTTTAGAGATAAGGATGATTTCCAACATATTTTCTTTCCTAATTATTCGTGGAAACCCTAGAAAGCAAGAGTATAAATACAAAGCATGAAGGAAATCACATATATGCGACAAAGAGAGGCGGCTTAGAACGGAATTCAGACCTAGCTGCGAGAGCTGTGCGCGCAAGCTGCCGACGCGAGCCAGACGACGCGTCAATCAGATTTGTTGTGTTATTCTAGTTGTTCAATATTAATTCTTGAGATGTATACATTCAGTATGTCTAGCTAACTTACTGAATTCGGTTTGGATTCAGATTTATGAATGACATGTTTTGAGGTTTTGTTCTTAATTGCATGATAAGTTTAGTATTATTATTCCAAGCTCAATTGCATGATAATTAGGTTAGATAATTAAGCGAAGCCTTGCACCGCAGATTTAGTTATAGATTCTGTTCAGAAGTACGTGATTGTGAATGATAGGAGTAACACTATAATAGTTAATCACTACCTTGATCGGATTTGTGGTTAATTAGACTAGACCGAGTAATAATATCATAAGGACTTTGACCGGAATGTATGTGTAGGTTATTATGCTTTGACCGAACCCTTAACCTACGTGAACATCATATCATGTATCTTTAGTGACCGATGATAAACATATAATTCATAGTGAGGAATCTGAACCGAGCTTATCTCAGTTTTTATTGACATCTTTTATATCTGCCTTCTGATCGTGCGCCAGTACTACTTGCGCAACTGTTTTCTTTCTTCTACTTGCTCATACTTACAAAACCCCAATTTTAGTTGTAGATTGAAGACGACTTCTCACCGTTCCCTGTGGATTTGACCCCTGCTTGCCAAGACTATACTAAGGAGTAGAGGGATAAATTTGCAACACTCAACGACGTGTTTGTCAATGCACCAGATGGAACTCCATGTATGATATATAGTGATTAGTGCCTTAAGCCGTCTTTTCTCGATTGAAAATTCCTCGTGATTTAGATTTAGGGCTTTTGAGTTTCTGATTGGAGTAAGATTGAAGTACTTGTTTCTTACTTAAAAAGAGTTCTATGCTTTGACAAATCGTATTTCAGGGTCATTATATGTCACGAGCAATTTCATATTTTTTCATATAGCTCAATTGATCAAGGTGCTTGATAATTTAGCTGAAAATGAGAATCCTACATTAAAATTGATGGCGAGTGAGATGAAGAAGAATGTTATAAGTATTGGAGATCTTTTGATAAGCTTAATATACTGATGCTTCTGCCGACCATTCTTGACCCTTATTATAAGCTTCAAGGAGTAATTGTCGCTCTTTAAAAGATGTTTCCCAATGAGAATGTGGATCAAATGACTTCGCAAGTCAAGAGTAGTGTCTATGAAGTGTTTGACCGTTATATAAATTGTTATGCTATTCCTGAAAGTCAAGATGTCGGGCCACTTCTAATACACCGAGTCAGGGTGAAAATGAAAGTTCAAGTTGGATACAAGAGCTTGATTTTGTATTTGCATGAAAAAAGAAGTAAAAGAGAGTACCAGTCAGAGCTTCTGAGCTGGTGGAGACTTAATGGGCGAAGAAGAAATCCACTCCTATCACGCATGGCGCGTGATGTATTAGCCATTAATATCACCTCAGTTCCCTTTGAATCTACATTTAAAACGGGAGACGTCACCTTACAACTATAGAGAAGTCAATTAAAGCCTAAGGTATGTTGTTTACTATATTTTTTAGTTTGCATTTATTTATACTAATTTTTATGTGTATTATTGTGATTATAAGATTGGAAAAGCATTAGTCTATACTCAAGATTGGTTACGCTTACGCACAAGAACAAAATTTACAAATGAGATCGAAGATTCTAATCTCAAAGAAGGTAATATAACTGTGTGAGGTTTAAAGTAATTACATTTTATATTCTTGTTTGTATATTAACAATAAACATGATTTCTTTTGAATCATTAGACAATGAAGATGATGATGAAGGCACATTCTACGTTTAGTGGAACAATAATAATCTTTCATTATCAATTATCAGATTGTGGAGCCTCTAAGTAAGACAAGATGGTTTTATGAATAAACTTATAATTATCGTATACTTTACATTCATTGATGGTTGAGTTGATATCTGCAGGTATTAGGTGTATTGAACTTTAAAAAGACCATAAAGAAGAACTTTAATTGCCGTAAATTTCGATATAGTCCGGTCCAGACCGTTTTTGCATCCTTAATCAAAGGTGATAGAACTAAGCATATATCTCTGAAGTTCTTCTGAACACACGAACTTCAAGCTAAAGAGGAGATTAATGGTTGCAATGCAGCAAAATTTGGCAGACTTTTTACTAAGGTATTGCCACCTAAAGTATTTACTGATCTCATGCATGACACTAGAATGCGTAAACATAAAGACATCTTGCATTGAGGAGGAGTATTTTGACTGTACTCTTTTTTTCTTTCTTTGATTTTTTTCCATTGGATTTTTCATAGGAAGAAGTTTTAACGAGGCAGTAATAATAAGTCATCCAAAGGGGGAATATTATAATTTTATTTAAGTTGGATAATCTTCTAGTTACCACATTAAGCTACATTATTATCTTATTTATTCCTTATGTAAATAGAGGTCTCATTATTTTTAATACAGACTAAGAATTAAATTCAATTCATGCTCTTATAACAGGAATAATTTTTAAATTTTTTTAATATTTACTCGTAAGGGTTAAGATCAACAGAGACGGTAAGTTTTGTAAGACATAATGACTTAATCTCAACCACTGATTTGATTAATCTGATGATTGAGACAAAAGTTGGTTCCTAATTAAATATGACAACTGGATGTGCAAAAAATACGGACGATTGAGATCGATGGTTATAAATATCAATAGTTAGATGAATAAAAAACAATGATTAAGATGATGTCCTATCGTTCCACGAAAATATGCGTGTCCTCCTTAAACCGTTTCCTTACCCTTAATTATTTTGGCTTTAAACTGCTATTTGCATAGTGAATCCTAATCCTTTTGCGCAACACACTTTGTTTTCTATTCCACAACTATAATAAAAGTACATGAGAACAGTTAACTACTTGTAACTGCCCGACATTAAAACGGATTATAAATTATCAGTTTCAATATACTAAACATCATAACATCATGATGATGAATTATTGCTCAAATACTCTTAGATATGACAATGTGCACTGACACAGTCATGAAGACGAAACCACAGAGATAAATGAACCCTACTGCGGAAGCATAAAGTCTCCTGTGTCGCTCACAGTTTGGAGACCTTCGGGAAAATGTCAGGAGTGAACTTCTGCGCTGCACTCAGACTGCCCTTTAGCTTAATCGCACCTCTATAGTTAGAGTGGAGAGATCACAACGAGGCCTATCATATAAACTTTAAGACACGAGGGAACAAATTGCGAAGGCTTTACCTCAAGAATGCAATCTGGGGATTCATCTTTCCAGTGGCAACCTTGATGAAATCTTCATCAGTGAATGAAAATGTTGCATCAGGCTTTCCGCCTTCATATGTTCCTAACGACACCCAAAAACTACACAAGTCAGACTTTGCCCAATCCTTAATATTAAGATTCAAAAAAGGTCAATTTACAATCACTTGAGTCAAAAAATCAAGACACCAAATTAGGTCAAATTGAACAAAACCCTTACCTTTGCTGATCTCTCCCTTCTTCAAATCAATGATGTAAACCTGCTCATCAACCCCTAATTTCTGAAAAAGTAAAACCCAGTTAGGAACCAATTAAAACCCTAATCCAAATCAGATGAAAAAGGAGGTACCTTTGGCGCGATGTTGAGCTGATAAACGTACCCGACTTTCTTAATGATTTCTTTACCCGCGTCTGTGGCGAGGTGGGCCTTCATCAAATCGAACAAGGCCTCGGCTTTGAGCTTAGGGGCAGCTGAGTCAGCCATGGAATCGGAATTGGGATGATCTGATTCAGCTTTGCTATAAAGTTGTGATCTTTATACTTTAAAGATTTGCAGAGATGGGGTTTCTTTGTTTGTTCCGAAACAGATGAATTAACTACTCTGACGATTACGATCGATAGTAATCGGCGTCATGTGGACCACCGCAATCTCGACACGACACGCATTTCAATGAGTTAGGTTTGTCAGATTTAAAATGATGTCGTTTGAAGACAGCATAGACAACGACATGACTCTTGGGCTCGAGCGGCTTCTCGACCCATGAGACAAAACCCAGTTCGGATCAGACCCAGTTATTTGGATTTTGAGGTATGATTTGTATGGTGGATAATGGGTGAGGAAGTGATGTGCGTGTCCTTATCCTGTTTGATGAAATGCTTCAGTGAGTTTCTCCAACTGGTAAAAGCTCTTATCTCTTTCTTATGTTGCTAAGATCATATTCTACAACAGTTTTAGCTTTTGGTTGATAACTCAGTTTGTAGGTGTTTGTGGTTCTACTTGAGTTGTTCGGTGCTGTGCATTGCATCCTATGCTTCACCATGTCCAATTCATTAGACTATTTATCACTCACAGGTTCCTCTTTGATGGTTGCTCTCGGCTACTACATTAGTGCACCGAGGTTCTTGATTGTACTCGTTTCCTAACCCCTCGGTAAAGCTAACTCAGGATATACGTTCAAAACCAACAGCATCGTCAAAATCAAAAATATTTAGCCATAACCAGAGGATTATCAGTTATATTCTGTCATGCTGAGGTTACCATACCACAGCACCCCAAATGTATATGGGAAGTTTGTGCATATTCAGCTTAACTCTGAAATGCACTATATGGCTTCCTCTTTTCCCTATGATATTGGTCGAGTTAAAGTGAAATCTCCTGCTACAAGAATCACGATTTTCACAAAAATTTCTATCACTTCCACTACGGTGAAAATCAGAAGTCTATCGAACAGCAGTTTGGGTGACATATCTGACGAGGAGGATGAAGTTTGTCCTGTTGAATGTGTTAAAGAGTTTAAAAATGACGAGGAACTTTTTCGAATTCTTGAAAAGGCTAAGGAGACTAATGCATTAGTGGTGGTGGATTTTTATAAGACAGCATGTGGCAGCTGCAAGTATATTGAACAAGGTTTTTTAAAGCTCTGTAAAGGATCTGGGAGTAATGACGCTCCTGTCATTTTCTTGAAGCATAATGTAAGCTTCACTTCCTATTGCAGCATTATGGCCCTCTATCATAACATTGCTTGAAATTTAGCATAACTTTGTTATTAGTTCAGTTATGAGGTCTACTACCACTCATCAAAAAATCATGAGATCAACCAGAAAACGAATCACCATGAGACATTACATCCGATGAAGATTCCTTATTCTTTTTATTTACTAACTGAATAAAATTTCTTTCTTTTACCACAGGTGTATGATGAGTATGATGAACCTTCTGAAACTTCGGAAAGGCTTAGGATCAAGGTAATTTCCCCCTAAGAACTTCTTTCTATGGGATGAGAATGTCCGTTTGCTTTGACTGTACGCACAGCTGTAAGATTCATGTTAACCCATATTCTACTGCTCCGATAATCAGTTTTATTTTTTTGAATCCCTGATAGTCAACTCTGTTTTATTGAAAAAATATTACCAAAATATATACTTACTTAGCAAGTAGATATCTTTATATAACTTGTCCCATTGGATACTCAAAATGTTTAGCTATGGAATGCAGGCAGTGCCTTTATTCCACTTCTACAAAAATGGCATATTGTTGGAATCATTTGCTACTAGAGACAAGCAGCGGATAGATGCTGCTATCCTCAAACACACTGCATCACCTGCTCCGCAAGAAACATAAGGAATGCAGCTACAAGGTTTTACCTATTCATTGGCTGGAGGTATTCATATCCATGATTTTACATGTTCAAACTTTTGTGTGGAAGCATGTAGATGTATGTGTGACTGTTTATTATTACTGTGTGTATAGATTTTATTGTCCTCGTAAAAAGATTTCGTATAAGCGTGCATTTGTTTTATTTTATTTTTTTAGAAAAAGAAAACAACTTTTTTTTTTTGATTGAAGGCAAAAGGCCACACGTACAACTCGAGGACTTAAAAGGCTAACACAAGTTAGTCTGACTCAATCTAGTTCAAAATAATTGAGAAGAGAAACTAGGAACTAAACCGAGTACTTTGCCTCGGTACGTACAAAAATGAGTGAAAAAATGTACGGAAAATTAAAATACGTCCATGATAATCAGCTTTCGAAAATGCAGTGATAACAAAAGGATGACAACGTTGAACTTCTGAAAAGATAGACTCGAAGGCGAACCAAGCATGGACTATTTGTAAATGGTTCACGCAAAACCCAACTGATCCAATTATGTGAACCAAATATTGGAGTCAAAACCAGCTCTGTACACGTGGCGGTACAGGGAAGTAACAGGCAACAGCACGCAATTGAAAACACCAACGTGGACAGCACCCAATTAAGAACAACACTTTGAATCAGCTGAAGAAGACAGCAACAGCGTGTACAATGCTCGGGACACGTGTCAGCACTTAAAGAAGACAGGTGCACCCCCAAACCTTGCAACACGTAATGGAGCAACGGAACCTGATCCAGCAACCGTAGCCGGAGACCGAAAGCGGCCGCTGACCGGATCCCGAAGAAAGGAGACGCTGCACAGGCAGCTCAGCGATGGAACCAAACCGCAGTTCCCCACAGAACCAGAAACCACCACCCAGCACCACCACAGAACCACCAGCCAGAAAACCAGAGACCACCCAAACGAGAAACAACTTCCGGAAAACAACCAGCAAGACAGCTCTGAAAACACACCAGAGGCAGGCTGGCATCCCCGCCACAACAGCAACATCACCGGAACGGCGACGAAGAACAGAATATCGGATAACGAAAGAAACACCGACGAAGAAAAGGACATCAGGTAACGAAAGAGGCGGTGAAAGAATAAGGTCCGTGAACCAGCCTCTGTCGATACCCAAGGGGAGGACGACCCACCAAAACCGGATCTCGCAGCAAACCCACAACTGAAGCTCCCTGCCAACGTCCACCAGTCCGGCGACATCCGTTCCGCAATAAAGACGAAGATAGACGGTGGACGGTGAAAGCCTAGGGAGAGTTTTTAGAGAGATAAACGGAGGTGGAAATTTTATGATTGAAAAAAAAAAAAAAAATTGATACTATTGAAATTGTAGAATCACAAGGACTGTTTATTCATTGTAACTTGACATAAAAGGAAAATTACATAAATTCTGATATGATCTTCATTTGCAGAAAATAGCATCTAAGAGCTCTTTATCACACTCAAAAGCCTTCATGTTATCTGGTGTCAAACAAATTTCCAAGTCTATACTTCCTCCGCCTTCATAACCAGGGAAAGATGACACTTTTCCGTCGAATTTGTTAGCATATCCACTCCTTAGTCCCACTGCTTTCCCAAGTCCAAACTCATTTCCATACATATCAAACCTAGGTGAACTTCCCATCATTATGCTGCTCTGATCAAACAATTGACTTAGCTGGTACACAAAGGGTGCTTTCAGCCATACATTCAGAAAATTCCGCGCATTTTCGTTTGTGAAGTTTACTACTGCCTGGTGTAATATCATAGCGCTCCAGCCGAGATTATGCTTTAGTAATTCACTAGCTGTTGTCTCACCTCTCACTGGATAGATGGAGTTTCCAAAATATTCTGGAGACAATGGCGGGTTCAACCTTTGTCTAAGATTTGCTGCTAGCCTGCAGCCCACGAGCTTGTCTGGAGGGAAGTTCCGTGCACGCGTTATAGTTCTCCATAAAAGTGCTGACAGCGATTGAAATGATGAGATTTTGGTAGTATTGGCTTCTGCATTTGCCTTTGCTTTGAGTCTTGCTAATGATTCAGACGAGAAGTGGTAAAACCTCTCCACTAGCTTAGGTGGATTGTGCCTCGAAACAAATTCTTTCGGATGTTTATAAGGCAGGCTGATTATCGGACCACATCCATCAGGAAACCATCGATCAATAACCGGCGGGCGTGAGATATTTTCAGCAATGACATTAATCCCTTTAGATTGTGCTTGGAATACTTCAGACCACATCTTCAAGAAATTCCAATATGAAGTTCCATCACCAAGAGCATGATTCATTGAGCAACCTATAAATACCCCATCAATCAATTCGGTTACTTGAATCGAGACCAAAGATCTCTCATGACCTTCATGATTAACACACTGATCATGATCAAAAAACATTTGAACAACACGACACACATAAGTCGCTTCCATGACATCTTCAACTGTCATGTCTGTCTTTGCATGAATGAACTTCGCTCCAGGACCCTTTTCGCAATTTACATACACTAAATATCGATGTGGGTTTTCTTCTTTTAGTGTTTCTAACTGACCTGCCAAAGGGTAGAAATGGGTTAGGGTTGTGGATAGTGATTCCTTGAGCTGGTTTAAGAAAGCTTCCATGTTGATTTGTGATGGCTTGGTGTAAAGAAGACCCTTTTGAATGTAATGGACTGAGAGCATTGCAAGATCCCATGGTGTCAAGTAACATTTTTGCTTCAGGCCTGGTTGCTCTGGCTTGATGAAACATTCAGACAAATGAGTCACTTTGTGTGTCTGATCATGATCCATGGCCTATTGCAAACAGATATTGTGTAAAGGGTTGTGGATGTCTTCTGAGCTGCTGTGTTCTACCAAGATTTATACAAACGCCAATCTGCTAAGATATTATCTAAACCGACTCACTTTTGACCAACGACCCCTTATCGATACAAACTAGGAGTAGGACAGTTTACGAAAAAGACAGTTTTACCCTCTAGTTGAATCATTTAAATAGAAGTCAAAGCATTTTTTAATTCATCAGATTGCATTACGTCATTGCACTTGTCACATGCATGTCACGTGAAAACATGTGCAACTCACATGTTTTATTAATATGTTGGCAGAATCTGATGCATTGAAAAAAAACAATCAATAAATGTAAAAGGGTTCATGAGTATACCAAAATAGATGGATTCAGATGATACAATCCCAATTTATTTATTCAAGAGGGTTGGTGGAACTTGCATGGCAAGGGAGATATTTTGACTTCAAGGTTAACTTCATGACTTCTCTTTTATAGAATTTAAAACTGAGTCAGAGTAAGAAAGTGTTGAGTCAAGTCAATTAAATATGAATTTTGATGCCAAATATGTAAGGAAATTCTTACTTACAAAACTTTATTAAGATAGATGAAATCTAAATTGTATAAAAGCAGTGTCACTTATATATCATTTACAAAAACAATTAAATTAAATTAATCTTAAAATTATATTTTGTGGACATTAACTGTTACCATGTTTGAAGTGGTAGGTAGCTGCCTTGAGCTTACAATTCCAACAACTACTAATAACTACTCCCTCCGTCCCTAGATGTTTGTCCACTTTTCATTTTGAGTGTCTTCTTAAGTTTGTCATCTTTGCTTCATTCTCAACCATATATTTTACTTTTCTACTCATATACATATAAATCATTTATTCTCAATCACACATTTTATATCTTTTTTTTTAATAATCGTATCGGTTGTCTTTTTTGACAAACAAATGAGGACGTAGGGAGTAGGTTAGCAAAAATGTAAAATGGGTGGAGGATATGATACTCAATTAATAGATTAATGAAACAATTAGTCAGTAGTCTTGTACTGGTGCTAGGAAACTTCGTACCAATTTTCATTTGTTTGTTTTCCACGTGCATCTTGGTCTGAGCAATAAAATTTGGTGATGTCGATGAGATTTAATGATTTGGTGTCAAAGAGAAAATCAGCTGGAGATTGCATTACAAGTTTCTTGTTAGCTTCTAAAGTAGACTGCACTTAAAAGTCAACAGTTCTCATTTATAATTGTTTATATTGAATTTAAGAATGAATATTTATTTGATTAAATGTTCAATATTCGAGCGTATGGACTGACGTCCTTGCTGAGTCAACAAAAAAAGGTCACCATCTGGCGAATTAAAATAAGATGGAACAAGTAGTGACGGATCCAGATGCTCTCAATAAAAGGTCAGATTTTTAGATATAACCACTCTTACTTTAAGTTTGAGAAATTTCGTATGCACCAATCATCTATGTTTATTGAGGATTTTTTTATCAAAATGCCCCTGTTTTTAGGTTATGCGAAATCCGAAGGTAATTTGGTAATTTCAATACCCTCGAGCTTTTTCTAACTTACCTAAAATCGAAGGGTATTTTGATAATAATGAAACCCTTCGGTAAGCATCGATAATCGGTTCTGAAAGTGACATAGTTGCTAAGATAATAGAAAAATATTTGAGTTATAAAGCAATGATGTGATGATCATTCGACGTTTATTTTCTGAATTATTGCAGAAGGGGTGGTGGTTTACTAGTCATGCTCCTCAAATTTAAGTCGCTCTGACCGCATTTTGTGAGAAATGCTTCTCCATCGTAACCGTTATCAAAAAACTTTCTGAATCATTATTCTGTTAGTTTCAGCCCAAGCCTAAACGGTCTATTTACCTTTAAAATTAAATCGAGCTAGGATCAAGGAGGACAAATAACTATTGTAAGACGGGAGAACTTAATCTCAGATGTTGATTTGATTAATCTAACGGTTGAGATTAAAGTTGGTTTTAAATTAAATAAGCGGTTGGATTTGTAAAAATACGGGCGGTTGGATTCGACGGTTATTTATTTCGTTAAATTTCATCCATCAGATTATTAGTAATCAACGGTGGAGATTATATCTCACCGTCATACATAAAATTTATTGACCCCTATAACTTCTTCCAATTGAATCAAATTACTAACAAAAATACATTACACTTAATCGTCCACTGTTGATTTGTTGGATCTACGCTTGTAATTTAATTCTTTGCTCTAATCTATCCACTATTTCTTTTCATCAACTCTATCTTTTTTATTTTTAATCAAGTAAACGATGTCGTTTAAAACATAAATAAACGGGAAACGGTAATTTATTGTTTGTTCTTCCTTACTAACCCTATTCGGCTTCCGAAGACTTAAATAGGGAGGATTCTCCAATACCGTGGAAACAATGCACTAGTAATATTTAATACACTGGAGATGTTACTAAGCTTCCTTCAATACATAATCTTTCAACACCTAACTAATATTTGAGCTCTCCTTGGATCCACAAAGTCCGACCTTTCTGTTTTCTTAAGACGGAAAACCTCTCATCTGCTTGGTGGTTAAACTTACGACCTCCCGCCGTGTTTCTGGATGATCTGTCCTCGGCTGCTGTGTCCAGACGACCTCTCGTCGTGTTCAGATGACTTCTCGTCGTGTCCGGTGTCTGACCGACCTCCTGTCCTGCACTGTTTGGACGACTTATCTTGAATCTGAATTATGATAATCAATTTCAACAATCGCTTGATTTCTACAGAGATCCTTATGTATTGATGATCCAAGTGTGGTTTAAATGATTATAAATATCATATGTTTCCGTTTAAATTTAAGCCATTCAAAATTGGTGCTTAGTGTAACGTCTCTTTCATGGAGAATGACTGAGTGACCCAAAGGGTTGCCAACCCTCCTTGTGTAGCATGATGATGTGGATGGTATTTGGTTATGTGTACAAAGTAGTTGAACATCATTTAATATTAAAAACATGTAGTTATTACTAATAACTTATTAGTCGTCATTATTATGTTCAATCAAAGTAGTTGTGTGTCAAACATTTATATTGACAATTGATCCTTTATATTCCAAATTGAAATTTAGTTGATCTATCGATTTGACTTGTTCATAAAAGCATACTCATTATGATTGAAAAAAGAACATTTGAATTACTACTCATTTATAGAGTAATAAAAATAAATTGAACTCATTTTATTTATTTAAACAACTTACAAACATCAGTTTTTGGAACGTAAAAAGATATTAATTTAATCTTAACACAATAAAAACATGACATCATAATGTTAATGTCGAATATGATACTGTTACGTACTAATGGAGCCATGCAAAATGAAATCATTAATTATCAATATATATTTTCATAAATGTCAAATAGATACTTAAACGTTTTATCTATATAAACTTGAACGTTCAATTTTAACATATAACCTTCGAATCCTAAAACCTTCATGCATGAAATGCAATCAACGGATGAAAAGTAGATTTCATGAGTCCACCAAGATATATGAATCCACCGAAATATATGAATCCATATGAGATATCCACTATATATTGTATTTACTTTTAAGTTACTTTTATTAGAATATGCAACAAATGATAATAATAATGAAGCTTCAAAACCAAACTCTTTAAACTTTAAAACCATCATCAAGCTCTTAACTATGCAACTCTTGAATCGGGGATCTTCCAATTGAGAAGATCCATTGACCTTTATCTTCGTCTCAGGTCGATCTATTTTATTTAGTTATTCAGTTAAACCAATTATTTGTTATTGGAGCAGATAGCATTTCATCAGACATGCGTATTTTTGATTTTCCAATGGATTTACATCTTTCATTAATGAATTTTTTTGATGTCTCGACCCTTCTAAACCTCATGATCCTCCAACCAATCCTTTGATACCCTCATTCCTCAAACCCCATAAATTAGCATATTGATCTAATTATACATGAAACTATATTATTATATACCATCATTTCTTTCATCAATTAACCTTATGAATTCTGTAATATAATTTAAGTCGAACTATTTTATCTATTACACAATTGCATGTAAGCATTAAATTCATAACTAATCATTCTACACTTAAAACATAATAAACTTAAACAAAAGATAACTTAAATGTAAATATAATGAATGTATTAACTTGACAATCAATAAAATAATTTATGTTATGAGTGTTATAGACATGAATTGTCAAATACAATTTGATTAATGTCAATTCATGTACCAAATTTGTTTACAACGTTAAACAATAATTTTTATGCCAAAAAGCATTAAACTGTCCATAGTTATGTGCATCAATTTCATAAAAAGTGTAATATTAAATGATGTTCAAATACACATCACCAAATACCATCCACATCATCATGCCACATAAGGAGGGTTGACAACTGCGCTTTTAATGCAACTTAGAATCTTATCTGATTCAGATATTCTGATAATTTTACACTCATGTCATCAAGTAGAAATGTTTCTCTATCTGGTTTACCAATAGAACGCTCTCTTTAACTGAGTAAATCTCGAAATATTATATGATCTTTAAATTGATCCCGAATTCTTCGATGATTCAAATATTATGATAAACTCAGTCAAATCATGACCCAATCTCTTGACGCAACTAGTGCTATATCTAATTTTATATAATTTTGCCATTATCAATCATAGGTCTCCCATAATACTCATAAAACCTAACCTAATAATTATATAGATATTAACGAGAGATGGATGATGAGCATATACGTATGTTTTTGTCACAACATTAAGCAGGTGACGTAAACTATATTAAGTTCCTCTTACTCCTAGTATTTTACTTATTGTAATTTGCAATTATTTTATAAGGGCATGCCTTTACTAGACTTATAAATAGAGGGTTTCTATTGTGGGGTTAGGTTTTATGAGGATATTTAATTCATGTGAAATATAAGAATAAAATCTGAATCATTGATTTGATTAATCTAACGGTTGAAATTATAATAGATTTTTATTAAAGTTGGCGGTTGAATTTGCGAGTAACACGAGACAGTTGGATTTGAAGATTTTTTTTTAACTTTTAATCTCATCCATATAAGCGCATACATTATTCAAGAAAATGGAGTCTCGTTATTGCACTCGACAGTGTCAACAAATGTGTATATATGATAAAAACCACAGATTAATTATGTAGCAGTTTAGCATGAAGGGGGTGATGTCTAATCTTGTATAAGTACACTAAATTAAGTAATGCCGGAAATCGCTCACATGTTCTATGGCTTCAGGAGCACCGAGTCGAGATTGTTCATGTAGAAGCCTACGCCCCAATCCACCGGAAGACAACTCAGAACAACAATCCGCAACACACCTGAAACAGACCTGAAGCAGTACTCAGTTACACAAGAGATTTACCCTGGTTTCCTAGCCACACTCTGGGTGGCTAGACTAGTAAAGCAAATAGGAGTTTATTGATGTTTTCAAGGAGGAGGAACCAAGAGATTACAGCAAATCTCTAGCCGAAAACCACCAGCTACCGCTCACTTCTCTCTACTACAGACCAGCCCACTCAGACGCTCCACAGGACAGACCACGCACACCACAGGAGACTCACACACTGGATTCGCACTCTCCACACTTACCCAGCTACAAGATAGCCCGACACCTTTATAGACCCTGCTGCAGACACACAGAATATGAGGCACACCTCTGCTGCAGTAAGTGTCAGACTGACGCAACACACAACAGACTGTGTGCTTTGTCTTGAACTTATATATTTGTAACATGACCTCAGACTACTATGTATTTGTAACTACATATCCTGAGACTCAAATACAAATAAATTCAAACTCTCTTGCAGCTAGCTTGGACATCAAGCAATCTTCAACATGATCTTCTTCTACCAGATCAAGTAGGCATCCAGATTACAGTTCATTAGCTAGAAGATGAACGATATTTTCACGCTGGTTTACAGCATTATCTTTCTGCATAAACAGAATTCAGCGGGAATTGCAATAATAATTTCATGCAGATAAAAGTAATTTGGAAAACTCTCAGATCATCCTCTGCATTTTGATATTATGTAAACTGAACAGAAAAAATACAAGATGATGAAGAAATCAATATTATTAAGGAACAAATTTAGTATGCTGGAAACAAACAATTCTGTATGTTATTATCCGTCATGGCAGCATCAGAATTCAGCATGTGTTTCAACTGTAGGAGATTTTTATCCAGATCACACCACAATTTAAGTGTAATATTAAATAAATAAAACACAAACAATACAGTCAAATTCTACAACAGACACAACATATCATCCCCAAACAAAAGAAAACCTCGGCCGAGCAAAAAATTAAGGCGTTTTTCTGCTCGGGCCAGCAAATTTCTCTTCGGCCGAGCAAGATTATTGTTGTCTTGAAATTTCCTCACTCGAGCTTGGTTTTCTTAGCAGTGCAGTCCTCCACATATTTTAATCGAGCGAGCAAGTTTTTATCTCGGCAGAGCAAAAACCTTCTGAGTTTTAATGTATCAACTTTGTACTCTAATCGGCCGAGCAAAATCTTCAACGGCTGAGCAAAACAACTTTGACCTTTTGTGCAGCAAATACATGACTCTGCTCGGCCGAGCAACCTTGGTTTGGGATTCTTGCTCGGTCGAGTAACTTTTGGATGGTCAAGCCGCGTTGACCGGCTCCTTGAAGGCCATGCTCGGTCCTCCTTTCGCTTTGCTCAGTGAAGCAAACTTCCAATGGATATTTTTGGCTTCATTTGCTCCCTTTTTACTCCATTTGCTCCCTTTTTACTCCATTTTATGCTTGATATCTCCATCTTTACCAATCTTGGATAAAACATGAAATAAACACGAAGAATATCAAACTCTTTATAAAATAGTCGAGAACAAACAAGAATTAAGCACATGAGGTATACACGTACTTGCATATTTGCACAATTATCATTTAATAAACGAGCCGAGCTTGAACAATGTTATACTCGACTCGTTTATGTTCGTGAATAACTCGAATAGATGTTTGATAAGATGATCTATAAAAACTCGATAATATTTGTTTATAATACGAGTATGAATGTGAATATAATATTTATAAGGTTTAATTTCAAAAAGAGGTCTTGGACTATCACCAAATTTCATTTAGGGTACCGGACTATCCTAATTTTCAATTAGAGGTCCGGACTATACTAATTTTAAATTAGAGGTCCGAACTATACTAATTTTCAATTAGAGATTCGAACTATCACTTAATTTCATTTAGAGTACCAAGCCATCACGAATTTCAATTAAAGATTCAAAATATTTTAAATTACCTAATAAAACATTTAGAGATTAAGAAAAATGTATTTATTTTCGGGTTAATATCCAAAAACAATATCCAAAATGGTATCCAAAATGTATTTAAAAATAAAATGAAATCCAAAACAAATTAGAGGTTTTAATATAGGGATGTCCAATGGGCCGGGCCAGGCCGGGCCGGCTCTAACCCTAAATCGTAAGGCCCGAGCCCGGCCCAGCCCTAAATATTCGGGTCTTTTTAAAAAATTTGGGCCGGGCCAGGCCTCATTAAAATCGTAAGGCCCACGGGCTTTTCTAGGCCCTTTGACTCTAGGGTTTGATCGGGCTTTGACCGGATTTGAACGAACCTAATTTCAATTTTAATTCATTTTTAAATTTTAATTAATTTGAAATACATATTTTAAATCAATTTAATTATAAATAATTTTATACCAATAGTTTTAAATAATGTGTTCAACGAATAGTCTATATTTTGAATTTACTTGTGACGTAACGAACTTAAATAATTTTATATGCGTTTAGAATAGATATAAAATGCTTGTATATCATTGTAAGTTCTTGTGATGTTATATAAATGATATAAATATCATATACTTTAAATTTAGAAATTATTATTTTTGATCGGGCTTTTTCGGGCCTAGCATCGGGCCGGGCTTTTCAGGCCGAGCGGGCTTGGGATTCAAGCCCTAGCCCGGCCCGGGACTTTCGGGCTCGGGCTTTTATCGGCCTTAGGTTCGGGTCGGGCCGGGCTTGGACCGGGCCGGGCCTTAAGGCTTTTTAGGGCTTTAGGGCCTAATGGACATCCCTATTTTAATATGCACAATTTATTTTAGGGTTAATATTAAAAATTAGTCAATAGTTCAACACGACTTTTAATATTGAAAAACTATCTACTACTTTTTAATATTAACCCTAAAATAAATTGTGCATATCAAAACCTCTAATATTTTTTGGATTTCATTTTTTTAAAATACATTTTGGATACCATTTTGGATATTTTTTTGGATATCATTTTGGATACTAACCCTAAAATAAATACATTTTTCTTAATTTTTAAATGTTTTGAATAGGTAATTTAAAATATTTTGAATTTTTAGTTGAAATTTGTGATGGTCTGGTACTCTAAGTGAAATTAAGTGATAATCCGAACCTCTAATTGAAAATTAATATAGTTCGAACCTCAAATTGAAAATTAGTATATTCCGGAAATTGAAACTTAGTATAGTCCGATACCCTAAATGAAGTTTGGTGATAGTCCAAGACCCCTTTTTGAAATTAACCCTATTTATAATACATAGATGATTGTAGTTTGTTTAAAATGTTATATATTTGGGTAAATTCCAGATGACCACCATTATAATATGTCATTTTCCACAAAACCACTTGTATATTATAATAGTACATTCGACCACCTTTATAATTACTAACGTTGCCAAAGAACTATCTCAGTTAACGGAGAGGTAGTTAAATGGTAACCGAAGTGATTATAAAGGTGGTGAAGTGGAAACTTATTTATTAAAAAGGTGGTGTATTGTAATAAAAATACTATTATTATATTTAAAATTTAATATATTTAACGGAATATTTGACGGAACAGTGGTAAGTGGTTGTTTGAGAACGACAAATGTTATACGGGTAGTTGATTGTAATATAACAATATATATGTGGTTTTGTGCAAAATCGCTTATTATAAAGGTGGTCATCTGGAATTAACCTTTTATATAACTAATGTGTTTAAGAACATTTGTACTTAGTTTAGAATTCATTTAACACTCAATTATTTTTTGAAAAACTCGATAAAAACTCGATTCGTCTCAAATTCGTCAAAACTAAACGAGAGAAGTATTAAAACAGATTTTAGTACTCGATAAAAACTCGGCTCGAATTCTTGAAAATCAAACGAGATGAATTTGAACAACTTATACTCGATTCGACTCGTTTGGAACCCATACGTGGAGTGTAGTCGTGAATTAATTACAGAGGGCTAACGAGTAGCGAGAAAAGGATTTCTTTTCTGGACAAGATTGGTATCAGCCTTTTGGATTAGTCACAAACACGGATGATTTGCAAACAAAGGTGAAGGTTGTGCTAAATTAATATATTTGTCGCTTGCCTAAACTTTAAGTTCATTTAAATTAAAAGAAGTGGTTGAATTATCAAAATATATGGGAGATTGAGAATGATGGTTATCAATATTAATCGTTTTAAAAATAAAAATCAACGATTGAGATAATGTCGTTCTGTCTAACAAAGTTAATTTTGATATTGAAGTACGATGCATCATATTAGTCTTTTATTCCATCACGTACAATTATTTATACATGGATTACTCATTTAGATGTTCTGTTGTATTTGAAATTCGATCATTTATTTTATTTTATATAGTTCTGATGTTATACTTAGATATTTCTTGATAACGAAGGCTTTATTGGTCGTTTGATCTGACGCCGGTCTCTATCCTAATTTATAACCAATGTACTTCTTCTCAAAATTAGATTGTAAATTGTCAAAATCAAGTTAATTTTATATACAACTATGAATATAACGCCATCTGCCCTGCATCAACGCCATTCCTTACACTGATGTCGGCATATTGGGTCAGGACTTCCTCTTGCACTCTAACCAAAACTCTGTTAGAAGTCTATACATTGCAAATATATTTGTTATGTTTCATGATTTAATTCAATTCAAATATATTGTTATTTATAAATTTTAAGTGAGTTTTATAAATTTAAAGTCAAATATGCTTGATTTAGTAAGAAAAGCCCTAAATGGCGGTTCCGTCCCTGATCATTACTCAGACATTCAGGAGCTTCTCTGCCACCCATCTATGGACTTTAATCACCGTTAAATTCGGAATGAATTCGAATTCGGTAAGTCTACAAAAATTTTCAATCAATATTATGCCGGTTTATTTCAATTATGAATTCAGTGACAGGACATCGCATAAGCGTTGATAGGACGTATTTATCCGTATATTTATTGTGCTAAAACTACACCTTTCATTTTTATCACTATTTTTACTTGGTCTAAATTAATTTTTTATTTCAGGTGCACTAAAAGAATTTTGTAGAAAATATGAGCTAAAAGACGTTGAAACGAGCTTATATTGACTTCATATTTTTTATTAATTAATTAGCTAATTATATTTTTAACTAATACGAAGAAATGGTTTCGAGAGACGTAGAACATTCCTTCTCTATGTCACATGCTGCCGCTCAAACACAACAATTGCTTTTCAATCTCAAACATAACAATTGCTTCATTAATAACTAAAGCACTTTTCTACTGTCAATTTGGTCGAGTCTTATATCATTTCCGTCGTTAAGCCTTTATCGGAAATTTGAACCAGGAGAAAGACGACGAACAACATTACCATCACTGGAATACATTTTCAACACCACCACATTCATTTAATCCAACGCAACAGCCACCTCAACAACTCCCACGCTCCATTACATCCTCTAATTTACTCTAATCTATCTTTACGGAAGAAAATCAACGAGTATGAACTATATCTTAAGGTTAAGATTTTGATTTTTTTAAATTATAATAATAAAATTATTTTACGTAGTCAACATTGTACTCGACGAAATAAAGGTGACAAAACAGTGACGGATTAGTCCGATTTGAACAAAATTGAAATAATGGGTGATTATATCAAAATAAAAGCTGAGAGGATGACTTCGTTAAAATCCATCTATGGTAAAGAGTTGTTTTTGGCAAAATCCTTTAGCTAATAACATAATTAGTTAATTAAATAATAAAAATATAAAGTTATTGTAGTCAATATTGTATTTAATAACATATAATTGAGATAACGGTGACAGAATGATACGATTTAAATAAAATTGAATTGGAGCGTGATTATATCAAAAGAGGTTGAAGGGGTAGGTTCGGTAAATTTCACATATTGAATGGATGATTTTTAACAAATTTTTTTAAACATTTACAACAATTTACTACGTTAAAGATGTTAGAAACAGTGTCAGTGAAACAGGATCTGAATATAAATTAAATACTGAAACAGTAAGGAAATTTGGCAGGAATACTAAACCAGATTCGTTGAGCTTGCTAGGCAATTTTCTTAAAGCATAATTGTCTCCCTATGTGCAGGGTGTGGTTTGACAACTTGCTTCCCGGGATACGACAACATGACTTCTTACTGATTGCATTGATCAGAAGAAGCGAGATGGAGCAGGCCTTCAACTATCACCAAAATACTATACTAAGACTCACGAGAGAGGAGGATTGTTGTGTGTTTTTCGGATGGATAACAAAGGGGGAGCAACCCTCCTTTTATAGTCCTCAGAGCCAACCGATTGGAGAAACAAACTCCTCCACTTTCCTATCATGACGTTGCAACTCCCCTGGATTCATGGGATATGGGAAGACTTAGCTGATGCCAAAAAGATAGTTATTCTTCTCCTAAATCAAAACTACGCAGTTTTGATACTTAGGATACTTGCATAATATAAGATGTAAAATCATGTCATACATGTACGTAGTGACTTAGGAAACATTTAAGTCTTGACATCTATTCTTCATGGATTCAAACTTGTCATGTTTTCTATGCAACTTCGAGCATTGATATCTCACTCAATACTCGATAAACTTTGGCATTCGAATATTCAATCTAATAGGACACCTTGCAAGAAATTTTATTAAGACTTGAACTATTCGATTCAATGTACACACGACACCGAAATTGGCTCTCGAAAATGAGACAAACTCACTTTCTTCACACACTTGAAATTAATAAAATTTCCAACAAAAGATATAATGATTAATTACTACTTATTCTTTAATAAAAATTGCACAAATTTTTATAATACCGAATTTCTATTGATGAAAAAATTATCCATTTATTTTTGTCATGATCTGTGGTTTCAAAAACCCATTTTTGCTAATTTTGATAGCAGTATTTCAAAACCTTTTTTTACTTTTCCCTACATATAGGGATACCGCAAATTTAAAAGATCTCCTTTTCTTGCATATAGGGTCGGCAGTTTGGTACCATAAATTTTAATAACTATCTATTTAAATTATCAAACATATTGAAGTTATCATAATCTATCAATGATCAGGTTACAACTAACATATAGCTAACATATAGGTTTGGCAAACACTATTGTCTGAAATCTGTAATTACATAATTAAATACTTTACATCATCTTGTTACATTACTGTCTGCAATTAATCAGACACCACTTTAATGATTTGAGAAGAAGCAGCAAAACATATAAATACATAATTAAATCTGACATCATAGTTAAGTTCAATAGAGCAAATACAGTTTATTGTAGGGATGCACAACCGGTCCGGACCGGTGGACCGTAAATTTTTGAAAATGAGGACCGTGGACCGGACCGGACCGTTACGGACCGGTCCAATTACGGTCCGGTCCGGGTTTGGACCGTAAACCCGTAATTATTATTTTTATTTAATTTTTAATTAAAAAAATTAATTAAAAAAATCAAAATAATATATATTTTTAACGTTATATACATTTTATTAAATATTCTAAATATTTTCAGGAACATTTAGGTCTTTTTTTTATTTTTTATTGATATATATCTATTTTATATGATATTTTTTTAATATTTTAATATTTTATATTAATTTAATTTATATTACGGTCCGGACCGGACCGTAAATCTCTTGGACCGGACCGGACCGGACCGTAACCCGTAAATATGAAATTTTATGGACCGTGGACCGGACCGTAATTAGACCGGGACCGGACCGGACCGTAATTTTACGGTCGGTCCGGTCCGGGTTTACGGTCCGGTTCAATTTTGTGCATCCCTAGTTTATTGTATAAACAGCAGCCAATAAAAGTTAAATAATAGAAAAAAAGAAACAAGAAACCAGTTCTAATGAAAGCTCTATTGTAGCTGATACATTGTCAAAGTAGAGAAAATCCTTATGTCTATCAGTGAATAAAGTTTAGGCTCATATTTTTCCAACATCTACTTTTCTTTCTCTGTAAAGAAAATTTAGAAAACCAATTAAGGTATAAATATGGTGTAAGTTCACAGCAGACATTTTAAGGAAACTGACAAGAGTTTCTCAATAAATAACTTACATTGAGGATAAACTCCAGCAGCTAACTTGAGACAAACAAATCAATGGAACACCCATTTCTCTATTGTCTCCTCTTCATAGCTATCTGCATCTTCACAGACCGTCTGCTTCATCGAATCCGCAACCTTCCACCAAGCCCATTCCCATCATTGCCAATCATAGGCCATCTCTACCTTCTCAAGAAGCCATTATATAAAACACTTGCCAAATTCTCTGAGAAACACGGACCCATCATGCTCCTCAATTTTGGATCCAGACGCGTTTGGTGGTATCATCACCGGAGGCAATAGAGGAATGTCTAACTAAAAATGACATTATTTTTGCGAACCGCCCACACCTCATCATCGCCAAGCACACATGCTATGGTTATACAGGCCTCGTCTGGGGATCCTATGGAGAAGAGTGGCGTGATCTTCGCAAGATATCATCTCTTGAGATCCTATCAACCCGCCCTTCAGAACTCTCAACAGCATTCGAGCCAATGAGGCTAAGGCCCTAGTGCGCCAGCTATCAAAGGCCATAAACCCAGTCAACATGAAGCACGTATTCTTTGAGCTGACAACAAACGTGATGATGATGATGATCGCGGGAAAAAGATACTATAGGGATCAGGTGGAGGATGTAGAAGCTGTCAAGACATTCCAAAACCATTATCATGGACACACTTCTACTGTCTGAAACTTCTAATCTAGGTGACTTCTTGCCATTAGTGAGGTGGCTCGGATTAACTGAAAATAAAATCATAGCCCTGCAGAAAAGGAGAGATGCATTTATGCAGAATTTGATCGACGAGCAGCGCAAAGACTCAGACAAGCAGCATAATCAGGCTGAAAAGACAATGCTCGAAGTCCTCTTATCATTCCAACAAAGTAAACCAGATATCTACACTGACATAGTCATCAAAAACCTCTTGCTAGTAAGTAACTTCTTGACTGATCTGATCAACAAATTTCCTCTCCAAGATATTATTCAATTTTCATTTCACAACATTTAAACAGGTCTTACTGTTGGCCGGATCGGATACGTCATCAGGGGTGTTAGAGTGGGCTCTAACCCTCCTTCTCAACAACCCACACTACCTCAAAAAAGCTCAAAACGAGATCGATCAGTGGTCGGCTCCGATCGATTGATCGAAGAATCAGATCTTCCAAATCTACCCTATCTTCAAGCGATAATCTTGGAAACGCTCCGGATGTATCCACCGGCACCACTCTCAGTTCCTCACGAGTCCTCAGCCGATTGTACTGTCGGCGGATACTTTGTTCCAAGAGGAACGATGCTGCTGACAAATCTATGGGCGGTTCAGAACGATCGGAATCTATGGAAGGATCCGGAGGAGTTTAAGCCGGAGAGGTTTGAAAGAGTGTTGGTTGGAGGAAGGGATGGATTCAAACTGATTCCATTTGGGTCGGGTAGGAGAAGCTGTCCAGGTGAGGCTCTGGGGATGAAGATGGTCGGACTTGCGCTCGGGTCGATTTTGCAGTGTTTTGAGTGGGAGAGAGTTGGAGCGGAGAAGGAGGATATGACAGAAGGCTATGGTCTATCGCTGCCGAAGGCCGTTCCGCTGGTGGCGACTTGCCGGTTCAGGAAGAACATGATGGGCCTGTTGGACTTACTTTACTGCCGATGAAAGTTATTGGGTCCAACTGACTTTACTAAATAAGAACTCGAAAATCGAAATGCGGAAATAAGTTGTTAATAAATTATGTTAAAATAATATTATTATTTGATTTTTCTACTACGGAAAGTGTGATAAGTCTGCTTTTCTACTCGAGAGGAAGAATAGAAGCTTTTACACAACTAACTTAGCTCCTTGGCCTTCCCTTCGGAGAGGGAGTTCCTTGTCGCCGTGTCTTAGTTGTTAGATAAGTGAAGCGTTGCCAGCGCTTTCCTGGGCCGAGCCGAAATTCTATATTAAAAGGGTAGGCAAAGCCTGAAGGCTGTTCGAAATTAACTCTTTCAAGCTAAATTTTGGGTTATTCATTTAGGAGTGAGTGCAGTTATTAAGTTTTTATTGTATTTATTGAACTTAACACTTGCACTGACCCTGATGAAAGGAAGCAAAAGGTCAGGTAAT
This sequence comes from Sedum album, assembly GCA_006409495.1. Classification (NCBI taxonomy): domain Eukaryota; kingdom Viridiplantae; phylum Streptophyta; class Magnoliopsida; order Saxifragales; family Crassulaceae; genus Sedum; species Sedum album. Next base: position 117,020 of record QZGG01000294.1, read on the forward strand.
TTTGTTTCCCGTATGGAGCCATCATCGTCACAGTATAGCTTAGGACATATAATCCCACTCGATTAGGCAGTTATCCGATCAAATTGTCGAATTTAATTTAAAACCAATTTTAATCTCAACCGTCGGATTAATCAAATCAACGTTTAAATATAATGTCATCTCGTCTTACCTAACTATCCAATTATGCATATCGTTGTACATGTCAAACTATATAACCCTCTTGAAGCTAGTGTAGCCGTAACCAAGGACCGAATTCCATATAAAACTATAAACAAAAAATCACTTGAAAACAATTTATAAGATGAGTGATAGAGCACTTTTGTATGCTGTTTTAAGTCCTTTACACTGCTTAAATTCTAACATATTTAAGTATAAGATTACGCTTTTGGTGTAGTTTTGTATCTCAGGTTGATTGAAAAAAAGTTAGAACAAAAGTGCAACAAGAAGGCTGAATATCAGAACAAAAGACAACAAGGTGACAGAAGGCCAAAAGACAACTAGCACGCGAGCAGTGTGGCACGCGAGTATGGATCGCGCAGAGCAGAGCAAAACGATGACGTCAACAATCAGCGACAAATCCGGAGCGATGACATCATCACGCATAAAGAATATTTCTAAGTCTGGAATTTAGAGATAAAGATATTTCCAAAGCTGATTTTTAGAGATAAGGATATATTCTCTTGCCTAAATATTCGAGGAAACCCTAGAAGGCAAGAGTATAAATACACAGCTACCAGGAAATTCCAGACATGTACATATTGGAGAAAAAGAGGCGATTCAGGAGCAGGATTCGAAGAAGGATCGCAGAACTGCCGGCGCAAGACTGGGACGCGCGACTGACAACGCGCGCATCAGGCTATTAGTTTCAATACTTGTTGTTTATCATATAAATCTTGAGATGAATATGTTCAGCATGTCTAGCTAACTTTCTGAATTCAGTTTAGACTTTGATCTATGAATAATATGTTTTGAGGTTTTATTCTTAATGCATGACCTGTTTAGTATTATTACTCCGAGCAACTTGCATGATAACTAGTTTAGATATTTAGGCGAAGCCTTTACCCGCAGACCTAATTATATATTCTATTATCTAACGTTAAACTATCAGAGGTACGTTACAGTGAATGATAGGAGTAGCACTAGAATAGTTAATCACTACCTTTACCGGATTCGTGGTTAATTAGGCTAGGTTGGGTAGTAATATCATATTGACCTTTACCGGAATATATGTGTAAGTTATTAAGCCTTTACCGGACCTTAGCTTGCGTGAACAATCAGTCATAGATCCTTAGAAAAACCCGTGATAAACATAGAAGTTCATAGTGATAAGTCTAAGCTGAGCTTATCTCTTGTTTATTGTCTAACTCTCGTATTGCATTCTGCGCGCCAGTAGTACCTGCGCCTCTGTTTCTTATTTTGTTCACTCACATTCACAACCTCAATTTTAGTTTGTAGATAAAAGACTACTTCTCACCGTTCCCTGCCCAGCTTGCCAATACTATACTAGTAGGAGAGTCGGGACAAATTTGCAGCATTCAACGACGTGCTCGTCAATGAGGGTTTGTGTAAGCAAGATGGTTGCAGCAATGCAATAATATGATGGACGAGGGTTCTTTTAGGAACACAGATTCTTTGTTGGCTAATATTTTGCGCTATACGCGATTGTGTGCCTTAAAATACGAAATTCTCACTCAACAAGCCTCAAATGCCTCCATCTGCTTGGTTGACTTAGGCACAAGGTTGATGAATGTTGCGCAGAATGTTGCTGATGGGATGGCCTTTGGACCTCAAAATCTTACTCTTTGTGGGTTGGTTTAGTGCGAAGTGTTGACATAAAACATTGATCTTTGATGGCCAGAAAGATACGAAATGATTACCCACAATACATGCAAGGATATGGGCAGAATAGGATGCAAGTGCGCTACAACTTGTCCCTAGCAAATTGTTTGTCAATTCTAATGATACAAATTGACCTCGCTTGTTAGGGTAAATGATAGCGAACCTGGTCTAGGCAAGCTAAATAAGCTGGGTTTCTGACCTTCGTGAGCTGCTGCCCTCTCCAAGATATTATTTAATTTTCATTTCATAACATTTAAACAGGTCTTACTATTGGCCGGAACGGATACTGCATCAGGGATGTTAGAGTGAGGCTCTGGGGATGAAGATGATGGGACTTGCGCTCGGGTCGATTTTGCAGTGTCTTGAGTGGGAGAGAGTTGGAGCGGAGATGGTTGATATGACAGAAGGCGATGGTATATCGCTTCCGAAGGCGTTTCCGCTGGTGGCAAATTGCCGATTCCGAAAGAACATGGTGGGCCTGTTGGACTTACTTAACTGATAATGGTGTAATTGGCCCATCTGACTTTACTGATGTTGTCGGAAAATAGAATTGTGGAAATAAGAAGTTAATAAATTATGTTAAACTAAAAAACGTTGAAATTTTAAATAATGGGAAGAGATCAGGTATAAAGTGACAGTTTTCATATAAAATATAAAATCATCATAACTTTCGATTGATTTCAATCGGACGGTTTAAAATACACAAATTCAATTGTTACCAAAATAGAACAAAAGGGCAAATCTGTAAAGTGACACAAAATAATTATATTGAAAATATGTTTAACAATAAAATCTCCTTAAAATCCTCCAACTGACGTCCGTTTCAAATCAAAATTTGATTCTATCCTATTTTGAATTTCTCGTCGACATGGTTCTATGCTGCGATGATAGTCATACTTACAGTGGCAGATCCAACGGTCTTGACAAAGGAGGCAAACCAAAAAATTATGCAAATCAATTTTCTTGATTTTGTATGTAAATAATAGAATCAATTCAATTTTTTTAAATGGTCGTATTTTTATTACAAATCTAAGATTTCATTTATCAAAATTTTAAAATGGTATGATCTCTCCACCTCTTTTCATAAATCTTACACAAAGATTTCTGTTTTTGTTGATATTTTTCTCAGTGTGATTTGCTTATAGATATTTTAGGGAGATGTTGGAGAGATAGTGCTTTCGTTGGAACAATAAAAAACCTGCCAGTTACTAAAATAAAACTGAAAATCATTAGAAATGGATGTGATGAGTGATAATATTGTTTGTTGTTGTTTAAAGCAAGGTCGGTATAGAAAAATTAGAGAAAAGTAGATTTGTATGTTTCTCTTTTATGTTAAGTGAAGACATGTTGATCTTCTAATTTCATTGGAGCTGGGAGAGATCATGGTGCAGAATCAATGCAGGAGGCAAAGAGTCAGGAGGCGAACAGCCAGTGATGCACAGTAAATGGTAAAGGCAAATAGTCAGGAGATGTTTGTAATTAATACAAATTAATGTACATAATTACGTGAGTCTTTGTGTTTAACACTCTACATAATGGCGTTAGGATTTGAGTAGAAAGTAGATCAGCAAAGGACTTGTCGTCAAAAGTGTGTCTTGCGTCTGATTAGAGGAGAGAAAGCTTATGGTGTGGGTTCGTCATAAAGGAATCTTGATCTCTCTCTCTAAGTCATTCTGAGTCTGTAACAATGATTGATCAATTGAAACATTGTATTCCCTAGAGTAGCTTGTGATTAGTCCATGCGAACTAAGAAATTGGTGTCTTCTATTTTTTGTTCTCGTTTCTTCATCTGTTGCTCCGATATATGTCTTGCTTGTCCACTACCACACTCTATATTTGGTATCAGAGCTGTTAGATCCAAGCTATGGGGTCAGCAAAGGTGGAGCTGGACAAATTCGTTGGTAAGGGGTCGTTGGTTTTTGGAAACAACACGTGAGAGCTATCTTAGTGCAGATGAAGGTTGCTAAGACTTTGGATGGTGTAAATAGTCTTCCTACAGAATTGAATCAGGCCGAAAAGGAGAATATGCTTGAACTAGCCTACAACACGATAATCCTGCATCTGAGAGATAGATTGCTGCGTGAAGTGTCTAAGGGGAATACAATAGTTGAGGTTTGGCTGAAACTGGAGCAGCTGTACATGATATAGACTCTCACCAAATGGGTGTGTCCGAAAGGTAAACTGTTTGGTTTCAGGATGGCTGATGACAAAGACAAAGAAGAGTATCTTGATGATTTCTCTAAGACTGTGATAGGCTTATAAAATATTGGAGTTAAGGTTGAAGATGAGGATCAGACCATAATGATTTTGAATACATTAACTCAGTCTTACTCTCCATGCTTTTCAGTGTGAAATAGTTTTCTGACACTGAGATTTCTGTGAATCAAAATAGATCAAATAAGAAATACTTATTATTTCATACTGCTCTTTTGATACATAATTTAATGTTTCGAGAAATTTTTTTATCATATCAAATTTGAAGTATCATGCTACTTTTACGCAGGATTCTTATTTTATATGGAGAAGGCATAGGCTTCTTTTATCATCTCAAACAAAAAACTCATTAGCGCCAAGCGTGAGGGAATGCTAAACGTTTGGTAATTTCTCCCTTGCCCAGGACATTTGTTGAGACTATGAAGTATGCTAGAGAATCAATCGGTTTGGATGAGGTTTTAACATCCTTAAAGTCAAAGCCGATTGAAACCAGGGGGTCTGCTTTGGATTATGGTGAAGGACTGATAATCAGAGGAAGGTCAGATAATAAAGAGAACAGCCACAAGAAAAAGTCCAAATCTAAGTCAAGAAACAATAACTCTTCAAAGTCTGAAAAGAATTATGATTCTAAGGTGTTGAAGTCTTATTTCTGTCATAAAAAGCGTCACTTTAAGAAGAATTGACCTGAAAGGTATTCAATAAGTCATCTGAGTCAGGAGAAGCTTCGGTAGTAGGAGAAGGTACGAGAGTGCTGAAGTTCTTGTTACTATTGTCAAAGGAGCACACATTGGCTGGATATTGGACAATGACTGTTCATTTCATATGATCCTAAACAGAACATGGTTTGAGAATTTTTCTGACACAGAAGAGGGACAGGTGTTGTTGGACAATCACAAGTCATATAAAGTCATGGCAGAGGCTCTATCAGGTTCAAGATGCTTGATGGAGCTGAAAGAATTCTCACTAATGTAAGGTATGTTCCAGAACTTCAAAGAAATTTGATTTCTTCAGGAGAACGAGATAAGCTTGGTTGCTTTCAGGGCTCAAAATAGGGTGATCAAGGTGGTTAAAGGTTATCTAGTTGTGATCAAAGGTGTGAGGGAAAGTGGACTATATAATCTAGTTCGAAGCACAATTGTTGGAAATATGTCAATTGTATCAATATGTCCCGATCAGATAAAACTCTTTTGTGGCATTTGAGACTTGGTCATGTCAGTTAGAAGGGCCTAAACAAGTTAAAGCAAATCGAGTGCTTTGGTAGAGATGATATTGGAAAGCTGACTTTATGTGAAAATTGTGTCTTGGGTAAAGCTAGTAGAGTTAGTTTGGAAAAGGAATTAATAGAACATCTGTACACTTGAGTGCATTCACTCATACTTATGGGGTCCATCTAAAACAAGATCAAGCGGAGGAAATGATATTTCATGAATCTGATAGATTATTTTTTAGAAGGTATTACTCTAGGTGCTAGATTGATTTCACGAGAATTGTGGATTCTTATGTATGGTTGCTTAATATATTACCACAATTTTTGGAAAATGGCCCTATTATGTTTGTCACTATTCAAGTTACGGATATAAAGAAAGTTATTTTAAACGTTCATCATAGATATTGTATGTGACATATTACCGAGAAATTGTTGGTTAAGGTATTAATTTTCATATTTTGTTTGATTCAAAGTTGATTGAATATGGTTCTTGAGCAATACATATTGTTGTTCAGAACCATAATTACTGATAGAGATTTTTACCGAAAATCACTCTCATAATAGTTTAATTTTAATAAAATCACACCGATAACTCTTTTGATGTAACTACCCCATCGTTTTTTTTTGACATAACCACCCCTTTAACTTTTTTTTTGATATAATTACCCCTAATATAGAAATCGTTAAATCGTGACACCTTATCGCTACTTTTTAACCAATTTTTTGACCATAGTTCTTAATCGTGTCACACCTAATTTTAATTACTTTTTCGATGAAGAAAGTTATTTTAAACGTTCATCATAGATATTGTATGCGACATATTACCGAGAAATTGTTGGTTATGGTATCAGATTTCATATTTTGTTTGATTCATAAATTGATTGAATATGGTTCTTGAACAATACATGTTGTTCATAACCATAATTACTAATAGAGATACATGTTGTTCAGAACCATAATTACTAATAGAGATTTTTACCGAAAACCACTCGCTTAATAGTTTAATTTTAACAAAATCGCACCTACAACTTTTTTTGATGTAACAACCCCTTCAACTTTTTTGATATAACCACCCCTTTAACTTTTTTGATATAACCACCCTTTAACTTTTTTTGATATAATTATCCCTAATTCAGAAATCTTAAAATGGTTACACCTATCGCCGATTTTGACGACTTTAAAACGATTAATTGCAAACGAAGATAGCTATAAATGATATTTCATGATTTTAAAGTTGGTTTTATCAGTTTCGGATCCGATGCTGCATACAACACTATCCAGCACATTGAAAACTAAATAATTTAATTTAAATGTTTATAAAACACGCCATTTTACTAAAATCCAAATGAAAAATTATTGAACTCTTTCTAAAATGATGTAATTTTATACCCGAACTACATAGTTTCACATTATGTATTTTAGATCCGAAGCACAGATCCCATTCCGGTTTTATCAGACCAACTTTTTAATTTTCAATTAAATTAAGAAGCTTAAACCTTTGCCTAAATTAAATGAAGGAAAGCAGCGCCTGTGCGAAAGCAGTGCAGATGGCGACGCCGTTAAAAATAGAGAAACCGACGCCGCTGATGCACGCAGCCAAAACTCGCCACTTTTAAAGATTCTTCTAGAAGCAGGCGCGCCGTGGATATCTCCTTATAATCTGTCTGCTGATGAGCTCGTCATGAAGTTAGGTCATCAAGAGGCTTTTGAAGTGCTTGTTATTAGTCAATGCTGGTAAAACGGAAACTTGTTTTTTCATTTTCCAATCTTTTGATTAGTCTGTTTATAGATAGTTTATGATGTTTACGGCCATCTGAGGACACTGCAGTTGTAAGAGGTAACCATTTACATATGAGCCGCTCAGCCGCAGCCTAAAATTTCCAATATGGATTGCATCTAACTTTAATAGAAAGTCTGATTAAGTATATTATTTCCAACCAGATGTGTAATGGAGAATTTAATACAGTTGGAGAACAGAAGCAGATTATTATTTCACGAATTTTTGTTTTCTTTATTCTCATTTGAGTTCGGACAAATTTGAAATTTGTTTGAGTACTTGAAGATTGTATCAAGGAAGGACCCTTTATGAGAATTTCCTTCACAATTCGTTGTCTAACCATTGGTGACCCTAAACTTAATGTTAAAAAATGGTTTCTTCTCAAAATTTGAAATATATTGTCTTTGTCAGGTACTAATTAGGATTTAGGACAGCTGATATCATTGCTTATGTGTCCACCCCATGGTGATAATAATCTTCAATAGTATTGTGGAAACAAACAAGTTGCCTCTGTGCTTCTGAATCTTGAGTCTGTGTGTCTATATTATTCTGACATATGCATTTTCTCTACTTATTCAGGAGTTTGGGCTGAGTTGGTACTCGGAACCTTAGCAGTAAATGTTGTCAAAGGAGATACTGTTGGGGATTAATTGGAAGGTGTAGTATATTTTGTGAGGAAAAGCTTATACATGCTTAGAGAAAGCCGTAATGATGGCCTGGGATAAACCATTGATGGAAGCCCATGGAAAAGCTGTTGGTTCTCTCCTAAAGGGGTAACCAATTGGCAGTAAGTAGTTTTGGGTAAGTGCCCAATTTCGAACCTGTGCAAAGCACGGGGTCCTCCTTCCAAAAAAGTTGATTGTTCTCAAGATGGTCACGGAGTGAACATTGGATTGGATATGGTTTTTGTCGATATTGCTATTCAGCAATATTCAACTATATATCAGACTATTGTCAAAGTACATCCAGAGGTCTTATGAGAGTATGTGCGGTACTGATTATGATTATCGCGAAGACTGTAGATGTAATGTCCTTATTGATCTAGGCAGTAGGCACTTACGATGGTAAGATTATGATTCATGACTGATGATCTATTTCGAGGAAGAGCAGTATTTCAGTTCGAAACAAGAATGCATGCAGGTAAGTTGTGATAAAAAGTTACTTGTATTATAGCCCCATGCCTGATTTTACATGATACTGCTCTAATAAGTGGTTTATCATGTAATTTTGTTTAAATTGTTTATACTAAAATTTAAAAAATTATATCAGCAGGCCTTAACTTTTGTGAACTGTTCTGTGCAGGTATTTCTTTAACGCTAAGGTGGGCATTATGAGGACCAGAGAGAGTTTCATCGTTGGCCTCCTTTGACGAAACCTGGTGGTATTTATTCTTTCAGTTGCTTATGTGGAGGTAATGGATTCTTTCACTTGGTGTACTATAACTTAGTTTCCATCAAACTTGAGAACTTGGGCTTCTCAACCCAGTTAACTTAGTTGCCAGTAAAAGAATGTTTTGGAATAGAAGGTTTTTGAGGGTGTGAAATACAGTATTGGCAGCTACAAACTTGTTACATGATTCCGATTGACAATAAGAGTTTGACTTGAACATCTTCCTTAAATATATGATTAGTTTTTAAATGTTACATCTTTATCCATTTTTTGTGGTTATGATGGAAATGCTTCTGATTCAAATATAATATTTACTACATACTGGGAAATGCTTGTGCGTGCACAATTGTTTGTTCAGCTCTCGTATGCGGATTATTCAGGACTGTGGTTAATCTGTTCCCATGTAACTTTTTTGCATTTACATGTTTTACCCTGCTGTCTTTCTACTTAAATGTTTGAGGCCGTTGCATTTACTGATCAACCATGTTTGTAATTTGTACAGTAGGTAATTTGGTTACAACGGACAAGCTTTACCAAGAGCGTTGTTACCTTGAACCGACTTCAAATACATGATTGATCTTTCATCCTCATGCATCCTTATCACAATGGTTCCTGTACAATTTTAGAGATGCCATTCATCATGCTATGCGAATCGCAATTGGAAATGGTGATCTTTGTGTCATTCTCATTTCCCAGTTTGAATACTTTTAATCAAGCAATAAGCTAACCTCTGAGCTGCTGCCTAAGGCAATATCATGCTTGGTAGCGGTCAAGTCCAGCTAAACGCTATTGGACTGCTTACAGTATGTTTGCCATCGGACCACTCCAGGCGACCAAAGCTGACTGTGCCAGAAGGCTGTGAACTAGCTGTGAAAGTCACTGTGTAAGACTTCTTATCATTGTTATTGCTGAATGTTAAGGATTCGGGTTCAACTAGGATTTTTACTGATGCGGATGGTGATGTCACAGATGCCTTATATGCTGCAGGACTTCCAACATTTGTTAATGTTCTCGTGTATTTTACTGTTGTGGATGCCTTTGTACCTCCTTTGCCCGAGGATGTTTCTAAGGGTACTGCAAAAGATGGATAGTTAAGATCTTCTACTCTGTAAGACTTCCCTGATTCACATGCATAAGACTTTCTGGTGATTTGCTTCATCTCTCTAGCTGTGTAGTTTAAGGCACACAAAAAGCCGACGTAGTCGTCTACGGATATATCGTATATAAGGCCAGGATCAAGGGCAGCAACTGGATCCACATGGCCAGCGCCAATATCGAAAGGGGTTGATGGTTTACCAGTGGCAATATCATTAATGATCTGGCCATTCTTGTACACTGTGTAAGCAGTAGTCATCAGTGCAGACCTTATTGCTCCAGGGCTCCAATCAGGGTGAGCTGCCCGAACAAGTGCAGCCAGCCCGCTAACATGTGGGCAAGACATGGATGTCCCAGAAATTATATTGAATTTCACAGGTCTTTTGTCTGTGTCTAACCCTGTGGGACCTGCGGCGCCAGTCCATCCAGCTAGGATGTTGACCCCGGGAGCTATGATATCTGGTTTGAGTATTTTTGGTGTGAGCGTATTTGGACCTCTGGAGCTGAATGCTGCAACAACTGGTGAAGGTTGGATGCCCAACTTTGTTCCACCGGAAATAATTGTAGCTGTTGGCGCAGATTCTTTGAACAGGTATTGTTTTATAGCTTTACCGGCTTTTCGTCCTACAGTGGCTGATGGCAAAATATGTGCATCAGCCACCAGCTCCTCTCCGTAAAGTTTGGTATTAGCCAAAATCATCCCTGCTCCGCCTGCTTCTTTCACTACATAACCTTTTTCCACTCTGGCATTCATTCCCCGTTCACATAACACAATCTTTCCTGCAACTTTTTCAGGAATCAAGCTGTCCCTCATACATAAGTTTCCCGATGATGTGTTACTCGCATTAGCTGCATAAATTAGTGGAAATGGTGTATCTGGTACGGGTTTTCCATTGAAGAGGGACACACCAGAGAAATTCTTACCATTGCCTAGGGTCACGTAAGCTGGGAAATCACGATCCAGAGTTCCTGCCCCGACGTTAGTAATCCAGGGGGCAACATTTGTTAAACTTTTGGAGCTAGGTCCTCCATTGCCAGCAGAGCATGATACTAAAATACCATGTGCCGTGCTGCAAATGCGCCGATGGCTATACTATCTTGCGCATAATCTGCTGAACCTCCTCCTATGGATAGAGACAAGACATTGACACCATCAGTGATAGCCTTGTCAATAGCAGCAAGTATATCTGTTCCAAAGCATCCTCCAAGCCAACATATTTTATACACAGCGATTCTTGCAGAGGGAGCCATCCCACGTGCAGTTCCTGAGGCAAATCCAAAAAAATTAGCTCCAGAGACAGGTGAACCAGCTGCAGTGGTTGAGGTATGCGTCCCATGGCCTTCATCATCTCTTGGAGATTTGGATTCAGTTGTTTCATCTATTGGTCCAAATGATGCTTCATATCCTTTAAGGAAATATCTTGCTCCAATAAGTTTCTTATTACAGCTTGAAGAGTTGAAGTTTTTTCCAAGTTCACATATACCTTTCCATGAACTAGGAACTGGTCCAAGTCCTGTATCATCAAAGCTTGGAGATTCCGGCCACACCCCAGTATCAAACACTCCAATGATGACATCACTTACTGAACCAGAAGCAGGGACTGAGTCCCTTCCTTTTCCTAAACCCAGAAATTCTGGAGTCCTGGTCGTATGCAATTCATAAATCATCTCTGGAACAACTGACAAAATCCCAACTTGTTTCCGAAGCAGTTCAGCCTCCGCATCTGTGATTCTTGTGGCAAATCCGTGGAGAACATTCTCATAGCTATATAGCATGTCTGCAGATTGGGACACAGATTTTAATGAGGAGTCATACCAGTGAAGGTGGTGATCAAAACTCTCAGGCATAACCATTTTATCCATATGAACTATGTAAGTCATCTTCTCATCCTTTCCAGCATTTGCACACTCATAATATGTTCCCACAAGTAGAGCCATAAGTGCTAGTCTGATTCTTAACATCATTATTCAAGCCTTTTTGCACAATACTCTAAACTGGAAAAATTGGAACACAAATGAGAAACAGTATATTCAGTATCTTGTATGAATCCAAACTTTCTGATGATGCAATAATTATTAATTCCTTTTGTTCTTACCTGGCTAGCTTATCTCTTGATCTATCAAGCTTTACGTAGGCCTAAGCTATACCTCGGACGCTTGCTGAACGTGAATCACAAAGAAACACTACCATACTCTACTGGTTTTGCACATACTTTGTAGTTTGTTGGACAACTGTTCTTTCACAGTTTCTAGCTTGCATATTTATAGAAGTCCTATTACTGATTCTATGTATTTTAATGTTTACAGAGTTTGACAACTTCGAAGGATAAATTTCATGACATGAGGCTAAATCTCATTGGAATTACCTCATATCTATCAGCATGATCATTGAGAGGTTAGTGGTTTGATAAACCAATCACAGGCCTAGTTTTTCAAAAAAGTTGATATTGAAAATGTGGGAGTGTTGATCTTTATCCATGAATTGCTAATATTATCATAACATCTTTATAAAATACGATGAATGATTTGCATAATGGAGGGTGCACTTGTGGCATGAGGACACACAGGGTCTTCTAAAACAAATTTAAAACATAAAATCAGTATATGAATTTGCTTTAGTGGTTTATAGTGTGTGCAGACACATAACTAAAGCTAAAGCAACTTTTTTATTGTTTCACTTTCATATTGTTTTTTATCTGACATGGCTCTCCTCCTGATGATAACAAGTAGTCACACCATTTTGAAGACTTTTTTTATTGGGTCGAGTTTGCACTTATTTCCAACATTTAAGCGATCTTCCTTTCCCTTTCAAAGATTTTTAGTTGAGAAAAAAGTGATAGAAGAGCAATATTATATTATTATAATTTAAATCACATCCTTATGGTGTGTCCACTTTGAAGGAATGGAATGCATTTCGTGGAAATGGAATGATGAATTTGGACATAATTTCATTTTAGATTCATCCTTTCATTCCATTCCAAATGATTCCATTCCGGCGAAGTGGACGCACCATTATGCTATGTTCATTTGGCTTGAATGGAATGGTAAAGGAATGGAATGGGCATGAGAATGGAATGGACATGAGAATGGAATGGAATAGTCATTCCATTCTTTTGTTCACTTGTCTAATATTCTCTGATGGAATAGAATGAATGATACCTAGTTTTTACACATAAAAACTCAAATTATATGAAATCTAAACACTGTCAACAACAGATGCCATTAATCAGTTAAATGAAAAACCTGTTGATATGTTTGACATTTCTATGAAACCGGCAAGGAGCAAATTGCAAAGTTTACAATAAAATAAGCACAACACTACACTATCCACACCAGACAAATTATGTACATTTACATCAGAGAAGCTATCACAACGACGTCAACCTGAAGCGAAATTAAAAAGACGCAGGAACAGCACAACAGTGTGTTTAATGAAGGAACACAAACTTGCTTGACAACAAAGTCAAGATAGGTTTCAAACTAATACATAATGTCTAAAGCTGTTGTTGACAAATAAGAAGACAAAAAATACCTAGATGCAAACTTCTAAATAAGCTCCATATAAATTTGCTATTAAGATAAACGAAAGTGTGCCATAATTTTTCACAAATGCATCATGAGACCATACAAATAGCCATCACAGTAAATATAAAACTGGCCATAAGGGAATTCACATTCTTCAAGTGTTTGTTTAATATTGTCAAGATAATCGACACTTCCTTTAACGATTGTGCCTGCGACAAAAATATAATTGATTAACTTTGAAGTGAATGATAAAATAATTCAACAGTAAAATGATCAAATCAATACATGTGTTAACAATGACAATGACATGTTTACTCCTGTACATTCTGGTGGGTAGATATGTCAAAATTACCCATTATCCGTTACCCGCCCTTTATCCGCCCGTTAAAATACCCGTCTATACCCGCCCGTTTAGAGATAAAGGGTAATCATACCCGTTACCCGTTTATACCCGTTTATTATACGGTCGCCCATTACCCGCCCGTTATATTTCATTAGAAAAATTCATTAAGTTCTACTCATAAACTATCGTCAATCTACTAAAAAATTAGATACTCATTTTCGTATTTTACAAATAATAGAATAATTGGTAAAATAAAAATATGTAGTTAAAGGGTAAATGAGTTATTAATGGATAAACGGGTCTTTAATGGGTAAACGGGTAAATTAATACCCGTTACCCGTTTATACCCGTTATCCTTTATACCCGGCCGTTTATACCCGTTTACATAAACGGATAAATAATACCCGTTACCCGTTTATGCCCGTTACCCTTTATAACCGGGTCATACCCGCCCGTACCCGCCCCATTTGACATATCTACTGGTGGAAATAAATGAGTTCCCCAATAACCATTAACCACATAGGAAACCCTTTCTAATATATTTATGAGAAATTGTCAGTAATATCCATCGACAATATAGAAAATCATTTCTAATCTATTAATGAAAAATTGCCCAACTTTTACCATGGATAATTAAGCATCACTCAGCAAACATAACAGAACACATGACACTAATACAAAAACTTCATAACCTGAATCATATTAATATAAAATATACTCACACTCATAGCCAATAATGAGTTCATAGCCATGAATTAACAGTCATGTAATTTGATTAAATATGGATTATTCTAAAGTCAGAATTGTGTCAATCTTTTAGTAAACATATAACAACACAAATAAATATTAGATGTTTACCTTTCACGATGATTATATTTCACCAGCTAGTATACTCTCAACAAATAGCTTCTTGTCTTCATCAGATGCTCCGAAAAATAAAACCATTAAATTCTCGCTATCGGCTATCTTTTTCGCAGCTCTGAATTTTTGTAAAACATCGATATTATGTATCTTTGACAACTCTTCCATTAACTTTTCTTTTTTCTCCAACATCTCAGTCTCTGCAGCAATTAACAACTTCATTGAATTTGCAAACTCAGCTGCCATCATCTTGGTTGAATTTGCAAACTCAGTAGCAATTATTTTCGAAGCATTATACATCACTTCAGCCATTTGGTCTAGATCTACTCTCTTTTTCTTCGAACTTCTTTTAGAAGTAGATTCACCCGATGTTTGCATACTCGAATCATCATGTCCTTGAGTAAAAGTGGCTTCTTCTACATTAATATTCTCTTCAGCTTCTAATGTACTTTCAGCCATATGACCAGTTGCCCTATCTTTGCCAAAGATGGTCGAAAGATCATCAAAATATGGAAAGGGTGTATTTCTCCATTTTAAAGCCCCAACATGAACCTGCAGCAATCATTTTAAGAGTAACATTATTTAAATATTCACTTCTAACAAACTTATAATCTAAAAAAACCAGAAAAATTATTAAAGTAAAATTACCTTGGCATATTCATTCCATACATCTTTTGATGCTGTTACAAGTTGATTCTCACAATTCCAACCAAAGCCAGATGTGTTACCATATCTTAAGTCATAAACCATAGTAAAATCCTTTTTGAGAGTTTTTAGTCGAGATTCAATATGTGGTTTTCCCTTCAAGCCGGAATTTGGTAGTTTGACATTCAAAGAGTTTTCGAGGAATCCCAAATATCCAGGCTTGAAACCATTGTCCGCTCTGTATGTGCCACTGTTCACTAGTTCCAAAAGAGACTCAATCAATTTCTCATCTTCTATTTCAGTCCACTTCCTTTTATTTCTTCCCGCGCCTCTTTCCACTGTATTATCAATATTTAACTCCATACCTATAAAAAAGAAACACAAAGATAATATATGCATACATCTAACAAATATAACATGGAAGACAGTAAAAGCCACTCACTTCCTGACAAAGAACATAAACGATATAAGGCCAAACATCACATGCATATATACGAGAGGCATCATACTGAATCATGTCAACAGATGTTATGCACAAAAAAATAGTTATATAAGAAAATCAGGTTCACATTCTTTAAGAAGACAACTTACTAGGAATCAACATAGTCTAATGAATCCACTCATTGAACATTGATTCCGCTAGGTTATTTCTAAATGCAATCCACTCATTCGAAGCGCCAACAGCAGTGATGTGATCTTCCACTGCCTCATGATCATTTAACTCATTTTGATCATCAAGTCCATCCTCGTCAAAATCAATTTCAGCTTGATCAAATATCGACTCAGCTCGTATGTAATTATGAAGAATACAACATGCTAAGACGATCCTATTTTGTGTCTTTACGGGATAGAAAGATGGACTTCTAAGAATCGCCCATCTCTTTTTTAAGATGCCAAAACATCTCTCAATTACATTCCTAGCCAAAGAGTGCATCATGTTAAAATATTCACGTGCGGACGTGGGTTGATTTCCGTCATCCCAATCATTTAAATGATACCTTTCTCCTCTAAAAGGTGCCAAAAACCCTTCTCCATTAGTATATCCCGCATCTACTAGATAATAAGTACCTTCAAATCAAATAAGAGTATATCAAGTAATATTGCATTTCAATTTACAGACTGGGAAACAATAAAAATTATTTTAGTTACCGGTCGGGACAATCAATCCATGTTTATATATAGCATCCCTTAGAATTCTACCATCTGTCGCCGATCCTTCCCAACCCGTCAATACATATTGAAATTGTAAATTTGGTGAACAAGCTCCAAGAACATTTGTCGTAATTTCACCTTTTCTATTTCTGTATTTTGGTCTATCTTCAACAGGAACAGTCATCTTAATGTGTGTTCCATCCAAAGCACCCAAACAGTTCTATAAGCAAGTGTATATATTTAAGATTTATATCGTCATTCAAATTAAGTAAATAATGTATAAGACAGAATGTATAAAATACCTTAAAGTACTTCCATCTTTTATCGGTTGAATCACAATGAATTGGTTCTGGTTTTTTAAAATAATCTCCTTGCAACCTCAAAACACCATTCAATACCGCATGAAAGTACCTTGTAATTGATTGTTTTGATCTTTGAAAGTGAGTGTGAATGACTCTCATTTTAGTATGGTGTCCTAATATATTTAAAAATATTGCAACCTTTTCTAACACGTTAACGTGCTTACTCTCTTGTACATAACCCCTAGATTTCAATAGGAAGCACAACTTATAAAATGGTATTTTATCCATCCGAAGATTTTCAACACAACTAGCAGAACCTCCATGAATCATCCTATGTATAAACTGATTTCGCTCCAACTTAAAAATTGTATATCGTTGTCTCAAAGTTCTCCTAGTAAGTAGATAAAAATACATGAGTTGAAAAATAAGATTCAACGATAAAAGCATTCGCATCCATGTCGTGTATATTAAGATAGCTTTCTTCTTCTGAATGTGTTGAATCGTATTTAATGAAAGTCGGGCCATTGCTGCATTTAATCAAAATAAAAAAATACCATAGACACATCATTAACCTCATAAAAATAAAATAGACATCAAAACTCCAGCAAGACACAAGCTCACTGCACGTAGCAAACTCAGCAACCATCAAGACAACTAACTACAAGACAAACCGAAACCAAAAATGAAATCATATCAAATAGTTCACAAATACTGAAACTAGATATTTAATCAAATTCCTACTAGTTGAACAGAATTTCATAAACTGTAAAATCAAATCATAAATCTAGGGTTTGTGAAATGAATTGATTTTATAAACATCAAGACACAAAATTAGGGAAGAATGACAAATTTCCAGATCTAGGATTAAAGCTAGAAAACCTTACCTGCTGAGATTGTGTTAGATGAGGAGCAGATTGAGATGGATAGGTGACCGGCTCCTCAAAGACGCGCCGATGATATCGATTGATTGTGGAATCGGTTGGAGTAATGGTAAGAATCAGATGAGGTCGATCGAAGGAATGAACCAATACCAAGGGGTTTGGAAGGAATGGTTTTTTGCTAGAGTGAGTTGAAACGGAATGATGTTGGAATGGGTCATTCCATTCATCTGGCCCAAGCAAACAAGTTACTTTTCATTCAGCCCAGAATGACTATTCCATTCCTTTAAAAATTGATTCCATTCCACTCAAGTGAACATAGCATTAGAGTTTTTATATTTCAGGTCATTGAGCAATTCATTTCTACAACATTTGATTACTATGCATCCCCCATGGTTCTTTCCTTCTCATTTGTGAAATATCATATTCTAATTGAAAGTTTAGAATTTATAACATACTATCAGCTGATTGAACAAGGTTTGCTGATTCATTAGAATACTTGTGAAATATCAAAAGAATCCTTTAACTAGGGGAAATCCTTGAATGAATGAGACATTAATATGGACAGATTCTGCTGTTAAATAAATTCGGAAGTAGATTTTTGTGTTATTATGATGATGTTTTGTCGGAGAGTTTCTTGTTTTATATCCCAATTATTGTCATTTTGGCTCTCAAATTGTCTAGCTCTATGATAAGGCACTTTTGTATGCTGTTTTAGGTTCTTTAAACTACTTGTATTTCTAACATTTTAAGTATAAGATTACGCTTTTGGTGTAGTTTTGTATTTCAGGTTTATCAGAGAAGTTAGAACAAAAGTGCAACAAGAGGGCTGAATTCCCTAGCAAGAACAACAAAATGACAAGAATCGGAAGAATAAAGGAGCGCGCGAGAAGCGTAGCGCACAGAGGCAAAACGATGACGTCAGCACTCAGCGACAAAACCGGAGCGATGATGTCAGCATGCACGACAATATTTCCTAAGCT
Source organism: Sedum album (assembly GCA_006409495.1). Classification (NCBI taxonomy): domain Eukaryota; kingdom Viridiplantae; phylum Streptophyta; class Magnoliopsida; order Saxifragales; family Crassulaceae; genus Sedum; species Sedum album. Next base: position 135,230 of record QZGG01000294.1, read on the forward strand.
GATTTTTAGAAGATAAAGACGATTTTCAAATATTCTCTTGCCTATTTTATTGCGGAAACCCTAGATGGAGCATATAAGTACAGAGTTAGAGACAGGAACCATCATCCGTGTGTGCATCCGTGCGAGAACCACCAAGAAGCTACCGGCGCGAGCAGAGCGACGCGTAGACCAAACTCGACGTTCAGATTTGTCTTGTTATTTTAGCTGTTCAACTTAAACCTTGAGATGTATACATTCAGTATGTCTAGCTAATTTACTGAATTCGGTTTGGATTTTGATCTATGAACAATATGTCTTGAGTTCTTGTTCTTAGTTGCATGATATATTTTGTATTATTATTCCAAGCGCAATTGCATGATAATTAGGATAGATAGTTAAGCGAAGCCTGACCTGCAGACTTGATTATTGAATCTGTTATCTATTGTTGAACTATCAGAGGTACGTGACTGTGAATGATAGGAGTAACACTAGAATAGATAATCACTATCTTGACCGAATTCGTGGTTAATTAGACTAAGCCGAGTAATAGTATCATACAAATCTTGACCGGAATGCATGTGTAGGTTATTAAACCTTCATCGGACCTTAACCTACGTGAACATCATATCATATATCTTTAGTGACCAGTGATAAACATAGAGCTCCTCTGTTTTTGTTCAGCACCTTTATAACTTGCGTGTCAGTGGTACTTGCGCACGCGTGTTTTCTTAATTTGCTTACTCACTCACAACCCCAATTGTAGTTGTAGATAAAAGATAACTTCTCACCGTTCCCTGTGGATTCGACCCCTGCTTACCTACAACAAATAACAGAGCTTGAAAAGATATGTCAAAGCTTTGATCCATTATGTTACTTTGTTCTATCGATATCCAGTCTCATATTTGTTTATGATACTCGTCTTGGACAGGAAATCAGGGAAAACCGAGTTCAAATTATGGAGATAAAGAAGAACAAAGAGGCATATTGTTATAGTTTAGTGATGGAAAGCAATTTATGGGCCATTGGTCGACAAGTATAGGGGAACCAACCCTCTTGGAGATATGATGTAATACGAGCATGTTGTACTACCTGACGGCACGTCGTTGTGTGCTGCAAATTTATCCCTGGTCTCCTCCTTAGTAAAGTCGGATAAGTAGGGGTCGAATCCACAGGGAACGGTGAGATCACAACTAAAATGGGGTTTGTGAGTAAGTAAGCAAGTTATGAGAAGAAGCGCGCGCAAGGATCACTGGCGCACAACATAATGCAAGTTATTAAAGTGTTTAACAAAAAGTGAGATGAGGTCGGTCTAGACTTGTCACTATGAACTCTATGTTTATCATCGGTCACTAAAGATATATGATATAATGTCCATGTAAGTTAAGGTCTGGTCTAGACTTAATAACCTACACATACATTCCGGTCAAAGTCTGTATGATATTACTACTCGACCTAGTCTAATTAACCACGAATCCGGTCAAAGTAGTGATTAACTAATCTAGTGTTACTCCTATCATTCACAGTCACATACCTCTGATAGTTCAACAATAGATAACAGATTCAATAATTAAGTCTGCGGGTCAGGCTTCGCTTAACTATCTACCCTAATTATCATGCAATTAAGCTTGGAGTAATAATACTAAACATATCATGCATTACGTACAAGACCTCAAAACATATCATTCATAGATAAAAGTCTAAACCGAATTCAGTAAGTTAGCTAGACATGCTGAATGTATACATCTCAAAATTTATGTTTGAACAACTAAGTAACAAGAACAAATCTGATTGCGAGTAATCTGGTCAGTGCGTCGCTCTGCTTGCGCAGGTAGCTTGGGCGTCTCTCTTCTCTAAAATCGGCTCTTTGTAATAGTGGTCTCACCTCTATGGCGGATCGGATTTCGCTCTTGCACGGATGGTTGCTCTTGTCTCTAGCTTTGTATTTATATGCTGCATCTAGGGTTCCGCAATAAAATAGGCAAGAGAATATTTGGAAATCATCTTTTATCTTCTAAAAATCAGCTTAGGAAATATTCTCGCGCATGATGACGTCATTGTTTCCGGATTTGTCGCTGACTGCTGACGTCATCGTTTTGCCTCTACGCGACACAACTCGCGCGCTACACTTCTTGCGCGCTCCTTTGTTCTTCTGGTTCATGTCATCTTGTTGTTTCACCAAAGATTCAGCCTTTTTGGTTCATTTTCATTCTAACTTCTCTGATCAACCTGAAATACAAAACTACACCAAAAGCGTAATCTTTTACTTAAAATGTTAGAAATACATGTAGTGTAAAGGACCTAAAACGACATACAAAAGTGCCTTATCACTACCCTCTGGAGCTGTAGGTCTAGGTACTTCAATTAGTTTCTCAATCAATCGCCTTGTATTTTAATAAATCGGCACTTTCATTCAAAGAGGTGTAAGAAAAATACGAATTGATTGAAACGGGTACACTTATTAGAAACAGGGATTAAAGTGTCAAGGCTCCAAACCTAAATAAACAAACAAGTTGGAGAAATTCCCCTAGTAACAGTGTAACAGATTACTTGTCGGTTCAAAATGTTCTCAATTTGTAAAGCGAACAAACCTATTAGCTATGTAAGCAGACGCACAATTGTTGTGCTGCAATGAAAAGGAATTTTAATTCTCTCCCAAATCTGAATTTCTCTCTCCTGTCTATTACCCAAATCTTGCAACCTCGAAGAGGAATCTTCTTCAGCTATTCTTCTTCTGGTTTTCGATTAGCTTGTCCTGATATCTTGATGATTTTTTGGTGAGAAATTTCGTAGTAATGGTCTGCCTGTTAGGGCATATGCAGCGGTGACAATCTCCGGCAAGCAATTGGAGAAGGCCGTCCCCGATTCCTGTGCAGCGGCGTCTTCTTCAGGCGACGATCTTCTCGTCGAGGAAGCGACTTCCCCATGGTCGTCTCGCGGAGAAGACGAGGGAGACGGTCATTGTTGCGCGTGGCTGGAGCGTCGAATGCGTCTGAGGAGCGTGGGAGGTAAGTTACGTATGGGCCACGCCGCCCAACTTACAGATAAAACGGGCTGATTTATTTGCACCGTTAGATTAGATCAGATTTGATCTAACGGTCCAGAATAAATAACAACGAAATTTTTTAAAAAAAATTAAAAAAAATCGAAAAAAATTAAAAAAAATACTGTTACAACGGAAATATTTTTTATGTATTTTTTATGTCTTATGTAATCCTTTATTTATGTACGCAATCTGAATTATTAATATAATTATTGAAGTTGAAATTACTTATTCAAATAATAATTGATGAATAGTAACAGAAAATTCTCGTGGAGAAGGTGATGGCTGCGCAAAACATGCAGAAATGCTGCTACTGTTTGATGAATAGTAACAGAAATTTCTCCTCGAGAAATTTCTTGAGAAGAAGACGGCTGCATATGCCCTTACATTGTGTAATTGTGTAGTTTTGGTGAAACCCGAGGACAAGCCATGGCTGATATGAAGGCACAACTTGACGATGTGCGCCGTCAATCTGAAGAATGTACTCGGGCATTTACGAATGAGCTCTCCGGAATCAAGGAACTCCTTAAGCGACTTGTTGTTCACAGAACATCCGTATCGCCTGAACCCAACCACTCCATTTCTAATTCGTTAAGCAATACGAATCGTTTTCCGGAACCACCACTTGCTGGCTTAGGCTCCGTACCCAACACCCGCCATATTCAAGTTAATAAGAGAGATCCTCTTCTGCCATGAAGCTTGGCAACTCGAATCTCAAAGGTTGAGTTCTAAGTTTGACGATACGATGCTCAAAGAATGGATTTATAGATGTGAATAGTTTTTTCTTCTCGACGGCACTGCCCCTGAACTTAAGGTAAGGCTAGCCTCTCTTCAATGACATCATAACTACATGAATAATCGCTTTGATCAATTCTTGGCCATAATATAAAGTTTCTAGTAGATTTGAAAATTTGTTTGATGATCCCTTGGCATATTTGGTGAGCTTGAAACAGCCAACTGACTCTATGGAGGATTATTTGGATAAGTTTGATAATTTCTTACCAGAATGTCACTGTCGATTCCTCATGCTTTGAGTGTATATTTCTTACTAACCTAAATCCTCATCTGGCTCTCCATGTTCGGCAGTTTAATGTATCCACAATAGTTGAGGCTGCCCGGATAGCTCGAATCCATGAATCTTCATTGCAGCAAACCCCTTACTAACCCTCTAGAGCCCCCTTCAATCCTTACCAAAAATCTCAAAAGCAGTCTTACCAAACATCCACTCCAGCTCCTTTACTTCCAACTCCTGACCCGACCAAAATCCTCTCAAATAGCCTTCCATTCTCCAATCCACCTACGCAAAATCACAACATCGATAAACTTCCTAAAAAATTTTCCTATGATGAAATGCAAAATCGTCGATCCAAGGGTCTCTGTATGTTTTGTGGTGAGCCACATTCTCCGGGACATCACTTGCAACATAAGAAATCTCAGATTTACATCATGGATTGTGAGGAGAATGATCACTCTAATGAATAAACTGATCTTGAAGATCAAGCAGCACAAGCATCTATTGATACTCCAACAATTTCCGTAAATGCTCTCGATGGATCATTAACCTTTAATTGTATGCGAGTTGTTGGTCAACATGGATAACGGAAACTGTATATTTTGATTGATCCCGGCAGCACTCATAATTTCATTGATTTGAAAGCTGCCAAGGAGCTTGGTTGTCTATTAGAGGCTGTTACACCTCTCCTAGTTGCTGCAGCAAATGGAAAAAATATGATTTCTGCGTTCCAATGTACTGACTTTTCATGGGAATTGCAGGGTTCTGAGTTCACATTCGATTTTCGCACACTCCTTTTCGATTGCTATGAGTTGGGTTTTGGCGTTCAGTGGCTAACTAACTTAGGTCCACTTTGGTGGGACTTTTCAAATTTGAGAATGGAGTTTACATTACATGGGCAGAAACATGTATTGCGTGGGCTGACTAAATCCAACTGCAAATTGATAAAAGGGAGCAGCCTCAACACGTTGAAGTTGAAGAGCTTGAATGGGCTTTAGGCCGGCCCATTAACTATTTCTTACCCAAGAGCAAATGTCAATGTCTAAATAGCACATCATTCTTACCATATATTTCAAGGGATGTGCAAAATGTTTCTTTTTTCCAGGTTTTATATGATTTCTCCAAAAAATAATAATTAAGCTTGATATATAGACAAGTATATAATGTATTTGTCATGTTTACCTTAAGTTTTGTTTGTTCGCTATACTATGAGATTTTTTGATGCTTTTTTCATCTGTTTTATGTTAATAACGTCAATCAAATTATAGTGGATGTCTCACAAAAAATATTGATGAATTCAGATTAATCGAGCGCGAAAACGAGAAAAACCGAGCAAGTGGCAATTTATGGAGGCAACTAGACTCATTTACCTTTGAAAGCTCTCCAAACACCACGAATATCAGATTGAAGCGTGTCATAGCTCTTTGAAAAGCTAATTAAATTATCTATAACTTTGTAGAGTGTAAGAGGCCAAAAATGAACTCACAACGGTTGCAGTGTGTAGGTTTCCTTAATAGTGCACGGCCGTTCCCAAGTGCCAAAAAAACAATTTAATTTTAACTATTAGTTTGATAATCATACATTGCTATCAAATCCCATATTTTATATATTCTGTCCTCCTAATTGGGTGAGTTGTTTGTATCAAAAAAAAAATTGGGTGAGTTGTTGCTTGATTTCAAATAAGAGTTCGGACTATTTTGATTTTCAATTCACTAGTTTTTGACCTAATTGCAAAATAAGTTAACAGTGTATTGTTAAATGAGTTTCTAAATTGGAGATTGTTTCAATAGCTTTATTTTTCATAGTTGAATGTTAAACTATCACCATCAATTATATTTAACTTAATTTTTTTGATGTTTATTTCAATTTAAATCAATATGTTAGAGTATAATTAATCAAAAATCGAAATTGCACTTAATTGTAAAAAATACATTTCAATTCTTTTATGAATATAAAATTGCACTTATATTTATAGAGGTTGTATCATGTAGATCCATCTATTTTGGTAGACTCGTGAACCCCACTTTGCATTCGTTGATTGTATTTCATCAATGGTTGATATTGCACCACATCATTGCATTTTTCATGTGCATGTCACGTGCAAAACATGTGAACTCACTTGTCTCATACATGTGTTGGCACAATCTGATGCATTGATAAAATGCAATCAACGGATGTAAACTGGAGTTCACGAGTCCACCAAGAATGGATCCACATGATACAATTCTATATTTATATGTATTTTACGGTCATCTTTTGATTTTTTATGTTTTAGTTTTCTTATTTGAATGTTTAACTAATATCATAAGTTTATATTCAATAGAATTTACATAATGGCTAAATTTATTTTATTTTTTAAAATATCTTAGTTTTTAAAATATTGTTAAATTTTCCGTAAAAATTATTTGTATTTCTCTCTTATTTTAAATCAAGCGGTAGTTCATACTGTTATAAATATACATTTATGGTGTTGTATGACTTTTGAGTTTCAAAATTCCTTGTAAATGCCTATATAAAGTGATAAAGAACAGAAGATGCTGAGCTTTTGGAACATGATGGATCATCTCAAGAAGGTGCACATTAGATGTGCATTTTAGCAGTTTCCAGCTCCCGGTGTCAGAATTTTGCCCATAATACCTCGTTTCGAAGAGAACGACGAGTCCGTCAGGACACATGAGCTTCAGTCGTGGCGTATGATGTTTTTTGGGCATTTTCGTTCTTTTACTATTTTATTTTGAAGTTTTAGTATTTTTCCATTATTTCTGAATATTTTATTATTTTCGTTTTAGGGTTTTGTTGTTTCCTTATATAAGGAAACTTAGCTACTATTGTCAGACAGTTGTTTTTGAAGATTAATAAAAGTTTCTTGGGTTTTTCCTAGTAGTGTTCTTCCACGCACGTACGCTGCATCATAAAGGCTTTGTATTATATGAGATAATGAATAAGAAAAATCTCTCTACTTCCTCCCTTATTTCTCATTTGTCTCACCTTTATTTCTATACAACTTCTTCATATTATAACACGTTATCATCACGAATTGCTCAAGCTGAGAGGTTAAGGTAAGTGATCGGTAAGGGATGTGATGTTGACAATATTTGAGTCATAATTTGAAACATCGAGCACTGTAAAACTACTTTTTCATCATCTTATTTTCTTATTTTGCATAAGTATTGTGTATACATCAATTTATTGTTTGATTCCCCTGAAGTGGAATCATAAGAAAACGATTTTTATTGATAATGATTGATTCACTCAAAGTTGAAGTGGAATCGTTGTGATGAAATTTACTTATGTTTACAAGATGTGATTCCCCCAAGCGGAATCATATGAATATAATTTGTAACTTTCATGTTTGGCTCCCTCAAAATGGAGTTATACATATATAATATATTTTTCATATTAGATTCCTTATAAGTGGAATAAAATTTTACTATTACGGTTGATTCCCCTGAAGAGAAACAGAAATAAGTTGCACTCGAAGCATCTACACGTATATGTAATTTTGTGTGACTTGATTCCCTCGTAGTGGAATCGTAGACATAGAATTAATATTTTACTGTTTGATTCACCTGAAGTGAAGAAGTGGAATCATCGACACAAATTGCTCTAGGTAAGAGGTATTGATAAGAAATTGATAATAATTCATATCTCCGTTTTTCATCACTATTACATGATGGTTTTGTAAGGAATTTGATCCTCGGTTAAAATTTATCCATGCTTTGATTCACCTGAAGTTGAATCATATGCATATGTATATGAAGTTTATTCTTGTTTTTATTCACCGGAAGTTGAATCGTATGTATATGTAACTTTGTAAGTAGATTCCCCTGAAGTGGAATCGTTGATAAGAAACTTACTTATTTTGGTAATATTTATTTCCCTCGAAGTGGAATCATATTTTATGAAATAATTCCTTTGAAGTGGAATGAATAATACAACATGTAGTAATCGAAGTGCTACGAATATAAGTAATTGGTGAATGACTTGATTTCCCTATAGTGGAGTCGTAGCCATAAAGAAATACCAATATTGTAAAGTTTGATTCACCAGAAGTGGAATCATCATTTATTTTCAAGTAGTGCAATGATTCACATTTTTGTTTATGCATGTATTACACCACAAGTAGTTACATCTACCTTTAAATTCCCTTGAAGTGGAATGATGCTCATATTTAATTTCCGATTTCCCCAGTGGAATCTTGCACATGAGACAAAAAATATGAATCATGCAAATGTAACACTTGAAGTGGAATGTTGTACATGTAAAACCTGAAGTTTATGCATGTTAATTTATTTATTGATTTATTTGAAATGTGATTATTATTATATTTAAAGTGAAGCAAATATAAATATTTATATGATTTAATTTATTTAATCCTCTTTAAAAGATATATAATACAACAGTGAATCATCTCCAAAGTGAATCTCTAAGTATTTTATATATATGTGTTCTCCTCAAGTAGACACAAAATATTATTTGTGCACACTCTTTTAAGGGAATTATATACTTGTATTTCCAGAAGAAATCGCATGTACATTATTATTCTTATGTATATCCTGAAGTGGGTATAAGTTGCAGTATTTTTCGTTCTTGATAGAATGGATGAACATGCAATTTGAAGTATACAGAAAGTCATTTCTCGAAGAAAATATATATTGATATTTACCCCTGAAGAGTGTGTGTATATTTCACTCCTGGAGAAAATATGAAATAAAGATTAAAGTATTATTCCTAGAAGTGAGTATACATTAGCAAGTTTGTAAATTTGTGAAATGTTTTTATGCTTTATATTATTTTTTGATTTAGGAGAACGTCATACACTCCTGAAAAGTGGCTATATTATCTTACAAGTAGATAAATGTAAATCATTATTCATGAAGAGAGTAGTATGGCCATTACTCCAAAAGAGTGATATTTATCTCAAAATGGATGAATATATGTATATATAGTATTTGGACGGGTAAATATGTATAATAAACTTATTCCTAAAGAGTAATATGTATACCTTGAAATCCTTGTAAGTAATACACTACTCCCTGAAGAGAGTGAAAATGAGATAACCATTAAAAATGCATCATGTTAACTAGCTTATTAGAAAATAAGGAATCAGATGCTTCTATTTGATATCACTAACCAGAAGTTAGTTGATAGTAATTTCTATCTTTGTGGCAAGTTTGAGTCAGTCACCCGATAAACTGATGATCTGAAAGTTCACATGAATACCCACTTAAAAAGTTTTTTTCAAATGGTGACTCGGCATGAGGGGCCTGTAAACTTGGCAATTTACATGAACCCTTTTATAATAAAAGTAAACGCAAAATCTCTTACGTTCCCTGAAGGAACTATAAATGTGAACTCATTATCTAGTTAAGCTAATCAAACAATTTGGCTAGACTATCTGGAGAAATTACACAAAAGTTTTTTATAATTTATTATTTGGTTGGGTGAGTATTAGTAGTTCTTATATCATTGCAAATTGACCTAGAAGAGTCATGAATATTGCGAATATATTTTGTAACTGTTGCTCATATATTCAAGTTAATTTCCTCAAATTTTGAGATCCCAAATTGAGGATTTTACTTGACTTATGTCGACCATATAAAATAAATATTTTCCACAAGAATCTCCGGAAGAGAACTTGATATTTATGTGCAATGCATGTTCACAGTCCTCCTCCAAAATATTTTATTTAAGACCACAAAGAAGATTGGAAATCATGTGGGGTTTGTGTCCTCACCAATCATCTAATATCTAAAGAAAATTAATTTGAAGCTCGATATTGTGATTGTTAATTCGATGATTTAAATTTCCAACTTAGAAGGAGAAGAAAAAAAAGATAATTAAGAAGAACTTGGAGGAGATGTAAAAATTCCTCCTTATTAACCTTTGATCCAAGAACACGAAAATGTGATTTCGAAACTAAAGTTTCAAAACGTATATGCATCTGAAAATGCACCAGCTCGTTTGGAGATTCCTAAAGTAACTCCAGATATAAATTATTTGAGACATCGTATTTGTGGAAACCACTAGGATCTAAAGATATACTTCCTTGGAAGTGGAAGGAATATATACGATGTAAAAAGATGTCGATAAGTTAGATGAGTTCATAAATAAAGGAAAACTCCAGAAGAGAGCCACTTTGACATGAAAATGACAAAAATATCGGTGATAATTTGATAGGTCACTAACAAACATTGTTAGATTATTAAAACGATGTATATCTAGTTTTATCTTTGCATTTAAAGTCATCACAGAAGATGATCTTGATCCCACAACAAATCTTGATGTCAGAGTAATTGTAAGAGCTGGATACTTTAAGTAAATGCCGTTTGTTTGGACCTAAAGCTCCAACACAAGAAGTGTAAACCAGTTAACTTTGGGTGAGTGTTCACTCAAACGTTTAAATGTAACAAACCTATAAGATAAAAAGCAAACTGGTTGCACGAAGTTTTACTCATAAATTTTGAGTGAATTTCATAAAAGCTTATTCAGCAATAGTTGAATAATGCAACAATCACTCTTATTTTTAGTTTCTTATACCACTACTGAGTCTTATAGTGCAACTAATGAATATGAGAAATGCGTACATGAGTTTTTCCATATAGACATATACGAGAAATTCCGAATGATTGCATGAAGCCTTAAATCAAAACTCGGAGAGTGTTATGATTGTACTCTATTTCCCTTCCTTTATTTTTTATCCCATCGGGTTTTTCAAAGAAAAAGATTTTAATGAAGCAATTTATACACTCAGTATGAAGATTAATTTTCTAGCCCCTATATGATAGGTCCTGAAGTACCTTATCACAAGAAACTAACATCAAGATAAAGATGTAAATTTGAGGGGGAGACCTATAGCTGTACTCTTTTTTTCATGTCTTGGTTTTTCTCCCAATTGAGTTTTTTCTAAGATACGGGTTTTAACGAGGCAGATCAAATATAACATTATAAAGAGGAAGTTCCACATACTCGAGTTATCCAAAAGCGAAGTGTTATAAATATCAATTTATGGTGTTGTATGACTTTTGAGTTTCAAGGTTTCTTGTAAATGTCTATATGAAGGCTTTGTATTATATGAGATAATGAATAAGAAAAACATCTCTGCTTCCTCTCTTATTTCTCATTTGTCTCACCTTTATTTCTTTATAACTTCTTCATATTATAGCTGTACTCTTTTTCCATATTTTTGAATTTTGACTATAATTTTTACTCAATAAATTGAAATTCAATTCAATATCCAATCAAAATCTTAACAAACCTTAATAAAAAATTCTTAAAAAACGAGTCTCTTTACTTGTAAAACAAATAAAAAAGCTTAACGTGGAGGGACGAACGAACAATGAGCGGCGAAGAACCATGTAAGTTGCATTGCTCAATCCCGATCATTCGCTGCAACCTGTTGCATCAGAGAGATCCAAAATAAGGTTCGATTTTTTACGTGTTAATTGATTTCAATGCGCTGATGCTTTCATTCAAAATGTTGATGTTTTTTTACGACAACAGGATCTCTCCAGGCTTCCTTTCCCTATAGATTTGATTATTTCGCGTATTCATTGATATGGAATGGATGGATAAGATGAAGTATTCGGCGCGGAGGTTCTGGATTGGACTCTCTGTGAGCCTTGGATTCCGCAGGACAGGTGATCAATGTTTCATTCCCTAAACTATTATTAAAAATCATACACAATTATTTGGAACTGGGAAATCATGTATGAAAACATGACAGCTTAGAATTAAATGCGTACTATTTTGCTAATGAAGGATGATGAATATCAAATGTGATTCTTGACGTAAAAATTACAGGACTATTTGGGCTTCGCCACGATATAAGAAGGTGCGAGTATGAGGATGTGCACATTCTGTGGGAAATAGCACAGAAGCAGGAAATGGACTTTGTTCAGCGCTCAGCAAAGAACAAAAAGAGGGAACCGTTTTGGAACTTGTTCAAGTGGACATGCTTCAGATTTTAATACACCTGATCAATATATATGTTTGCAGCAGAAAATAAACTGAACTTTTCATGTTGCTATACTCAGGCCTGACCAACCCATCTCGGAACGTGAATGAAATACTCATATTATCCATCCATGAATAAAATGCTACATTTTGCCATCAGCAATTGAATGCTGCTACATGTTTTCTCAACTGTCCGAATCATCAGTATGATCCAGACTTCAACAAAAACAAATTTTTTGTTATATTCTTAAAACAAAAAAAGTAATTTTCACTAGGGGATTGAGGGATTTTGATTTCGTGCATCAGTTTTAGATTCAGACGTTTTCTTTTTGATCAACGTCCAAAATATATGTGTTTTGCATTTAATTGGAAAAAAAATTATAGACAAAATTCCCAACGTGGGCGGGAAGACAAGACTTGACAACATCTTGCTAAACACTTTGAAGGTTGAAGATTATTTTGATGAAACAAGGGAAGGTGGATAAGAGTTGGTTGTCAACCAACGCTGGTTCCTTTATTTCCTGAGATGGCATTAAATCTTACATTTCATCCAAAGTTATTTTTCCTTTTGCAACCCTACACAATTAATGCTCTCCTTCATGTCTGCCTCTCTATTGCCTGTACCTGTCCTGCTGCATTCCACAGTTTTAGCTTATGGAGTATGGACACCTATATTAAGACTGTTTTATTTTATTATTGTTATTGTGACATCTGCTTGTTAGGATAGTTATAACATTATAGATAAAACACAAAAAAATAGGAGATCAAAGCAAGACACAACAAGATACAGTATACATACTAATTGTGTGACTAATCTACGGCTACAAGTTTTTGCTTAGTGTTGTAGACTTGTATTTTGTGCTACACACCCTTACAATATGTTTCTATTTATATAATAAAACTCTACTAGAAACTCTAATTAACTTGGGTCAAGCCTGATTAGTCTTCATAGCCCAATTAGTCTCCATAGCCTAGCAATCATCCACATGGAGAGTAATTTCAATCGTGACATCTCCAACTCCAATGCTTGTCGTGTTGCACTCCTCTTAGCTCACTCATGGATGACAGGTGAAGTCATACACATCTTCAACTTTATTAAGATTACGACCTTAGTCAATAGCTCACCAAGATTTCCGTCTCTATCAATCTTCAGAAGAGACTCCTCATCATCCGTTACAAGCTGCCACTTACTTGTTCGTTCTACTCGAGATGCCTCTTCATAACACTATGTTTCACCACGGTTAGTCAATAAAAAATATTTATTGGAGGGTGAGTATCTATCAGGTGGACCGACATTTCTAGTTGATCTCTTCACCACCTGTTTTGAAATTCTTGATTGTTCCTCTTCAGCGGTCAAATGAAGAACTACTAAACTCCCACCCGAATTAGAAGTCTCTAATTCGATACCTAACTCCACTACTTCAGCTTCTAATCTCCTTGTGTAATACTGGTATGAAGCTCCCTCGACCAAGTGTGGGCAAAGTGGACTGCTTAGGTTCGAGAGTGCCTTAGGGACCTCAAACCTTCGCTCTAGTGGATAAAGGCCACTTATATGGGATGATGGTGCGAGGCTTGGTCGGATTTATGCGAGGTAGGATGTGCGGAAGCGTGTATGAATGCGCAGCAAGGTTGAGGCCCTTGCTGCGAGGATGTGCGCGAGTTTGAGGGTTGACGCGAGTGAACGCAGCAAAGTAGCGCACTTTGCTAAAGAATGCGCGAGAAATGGAGGGATTTGATGGGTTTGAGTATGAATGTGGCAAAGCTGCGGCGGAGCTTGACCGAAAATTGGAAAATAAAACTCAGATCTAAACGAAAACCTGTGTTTTTATTAAGAAATTCTCGATCAAAGCTCGAGTTGTGTTACAAAAAGCGTACAAACTGTGTAACAAGAATGAAAGAAAACAAATGCAAGACAATAATGTGTCATTGCCCCAAGCCTTTGGCCAATTTAATCCCAGCTCTTCAAAGAGTTTGATGATGATGGAATGCTGAAAATGAGAGTCCAGGGCTTGGTTTTATAGGCCAGGGGGTCGGAGCATTCAATGTGCACACTAAGTGCTATTTTGCACATTACGCACATGGTCAATGCACTTATTGCCGTCTGACTCAGTCAAAGGTCCTTTGACCACGTGCAAAACATGTTGCACACGGTTGGGACACAGAATGAAGAGCCTGGACGCGGGAAAGCGCGAGACTTTGCGCTCAAGGCGTGGGAATCATGTGCGCGCGTGCGCATGGGGCCTGGCGCGTCCGTGTAGAGTCGGGTCGTGCAGAGTTGGGTCGGAGCGGGTCCGTTCGGGCGAACTGGGTCGGACCAAGGCAAGCCTTGGCGAGCTTGCAAGCTTGAGCGAGCCTTTGCACGCGCGGACCAACTACTTTCTAAAGCTGATAATGCCATAAATAAGCCCTACACTTGTTTCATCCAACAAGAATGCTCTCCTGAGCACTACTTGTATGTACAAGATTCCTTTTTTTCTTTCACGAGTTATAACGAAATCTCTCTTGTTTATCTTCCCACTATAGTAGCCAAATTTGACAACATAGCCCTCGTTATCAAGCAAACCAACTGATAAAAGATTGCTCTTCAATTCCAGAATACGTTTGAGAAAAGATTTGTAGTCATCAACGCATGTATCTCATTATCATGGTCAATGCCAATAGAACTCTACTAGACAATAATCATATCAAATTCATTGAGATGCGTTTCTATCCATGTACTCTCTGATATCCTCAGATTGAATAGCCGCCTAATTAGATGACCTTATCCACAACAAACGACATCTCATAAAGGGTCTAAAGTAAATTTGTTGACTTTAACTTCACTGAGCAGTGTGTAACCTCCCTTAATAACGACCGACAAATCGCACTCATCGTCTTCATGTTCAACAGATTTCACTCCTCACCGTTCATGTCTTTTGGTTTTTCTCCTATTGTTGGTAGAAACAAATCCTTTCCGTACGGGTAATCATTAGTTTGCATCTTCCGGAACCAAAGTCTGATCCATCAAACTTTTCCGCAGGATTTTTTTCGTCCATATCAACCTGCCTTTGATGCCAGTTAGGATCGCAACAACATTATGGACAAACACACAAAGAAACTAAGAGAAGAAAATGAAGAATAGTAAAATACATTATTTGTTAACCTAATGTCCACACAAATTGTATGACTAATCTGGAGGCACAAGTTAGAAGATGGATTCACTGTGTTGTATGTGTGAAGATGGTTGCATGTGTTTGCTTATTGTTGCAGGTTTGTGTTTTGTGCCACACACCATTAAAATATATTTCTATATATACATGAGTAATAAAACTTTAAAACAAACCCTAATTAACTTGGGTCAAGCCCAATTAATCTCCATAGTCCACCACTGACAACTACTCCGACGCATCTCCTTTTTATGTACAAAAACGGATTCACATTTATTGTTACTACTTACTGGTAGGGGTGTAAACGAGCCGAGTCGAGCCGAGCATCAGCATGTTCGAGCTCGGCTCGCCTAAAATTCATGCTGCTCGAGCTCGAGCTCGAGCTCGCCGAGCTTCAATTTATCTAGCTCGAGCTCGGCTCGTTTAACTTTTTGCCTAATCGAGCTCGGCTCGCGAGCTAGCTCGTTTGTGACAATTTTTTTTAAAATATTCGAGTTCTAATAGAACACGCTCCCTCATGCTCAATTCAAGCTCAAATCGCGAGTTTGACTCGAATATACTAAAATATTCAAGTTCCACTCGAGCTCAATAATAGCTCAATTTTCTCAAAAAAAATTTAATACACGAGCTAAACTTCTTTGTTTTTTAATTATTAATCACAATGCTGTAATTTATATTATGTTTTAAACATTAAAAACGCATTGTGCCACGTAATCCTGTCTTAATTATCAACAAGGTAATTAACATGTCTTATTTTTAAAACCTTGTTGGCTAACCACTTTTTAAGTCATCCTTAAAAAACTAATCAATGGGTAAGCTTTAAAGTATAATGTGATAATTTGATATTGAATTAGATAAAAACACATACGATTGAAGTTGATGCATATATAGAAGTTCATTTTTACAGCTCATGCATAAAGAAATTTAAAGATAGCTTATTAATATTTTGTATTAACAAATATTAAATTATGTGTAAAAATACACGTAGCACAATGTATAAATCAGGATTACGTGTAATATTCTTGTCAATAACATGTTGTAAATTAGTACTAATCGAGTATATAAACAAGTCCTAATTGAGCATATAATCGAGCAGGTAAACGAGCCGTTCACGAACATAAACGAGCCGAGCACCCCTCTGCTCATGTTCGGCTTGTTTATTAATCGAGCCGAGAAACCATGCTCAAGCTCGGCTTGTTTATTATCGAGCCGAGCTTTGACCGAGCTTTGACCGAGCCGGCTCGCGAGTAGCTCACGAACGCTCGGCTCATTGACACCCCTACTTACTGGCAGTATTCTTCTCCACTCCTGCTTCTTTTTAAATATCAAAAATGCAGTGCATGTAATATTTTGTGTATCCCAGCTTAAGTTTCCAAACTCCATTTCATTTACTTTTTTATTGTTCTGTAATGGGTACGTTGCTTGATTTGACCCAACTACTTTCTAACTGAAATCTTCTCTTATGTGTAGCCAGACCAATTTTTGGGAGTTATAACTAATTTCAAGATAATAAATGGGTGTTGTTACTCACCGTTGGTGGAATGGTGTTTCTTTTCTATAGTTTAAACTGTGGAGTAGATGATCTCATTCTTCCAAGTTAACTTCTTCTCTGCATTGAACCTCAATTAAAATATATCCCCTTTCTCAAAAAAGTTTCCAGTAGTTAATATTTGCTTATTTATCAACTAGCATGTCACTTTGCTTATTTATCAATTCGATTTAGTCTTATTTAAACGGGATAGTACCTAATGATAATAGATATTTGTAAATTGAGATTTGAAAGGATATAATTAGTCACTACATAACTATTTGTTTGTGTGCTGATATATATACATAGAGGTTGTATCCTGTGGATTCATCCAATTTGGTGGACTCGTGGATCCTCTCTTGCATCCGTTGATTATATTTTTTGAATGCACCAGATTGCGCCATGTATGTGCATTTGTCATGTGCACATCACGTGTGCACATGACAAATGCACACGTGCAAGTCACATGCTTCATTAATGTGTTGGCACAATCTGGTGCATCCAAAAAATGTAATCAACGGATGCAAGAGGGGATCCACGAGTCCACCAAATTAAGAGGATCCACATGATACTTTCCCTATATACATATATGTGCAATTAATATCTAGAATAGGAAGCAAAACGTTACAACAAACTTATTTAAATGTTATCCCTTAAAACCCCTGTCAAGCAAGATGTGGGTCGAGGACACACAAGTTTGGATCAGAGAAACTCAAAAGCCTGTCAAGGAAGAGCCTTCATGAAGATGTCGGCAGGTTTTAAATGAGAGGGCACAGACTGCGTGTCTAACTGGCCAAAGGAGACAACTTCTCGAACAAAATGACGATTAGTATCGATATGTTTCGCTCGCTTATGTGCAACCCAATTTTGACTCTGAAAAAAGACACTCTTACTGTCACATAAATCAAAGGCTGAGAAGACAAAGGACATTGGAATTCTTAAAGAAATTCACAAGCCAAATAACTTCAGACGCAGCAGCATTGGCTAAGATAAGATACTCAGATTCGCAACAAGAATGAGACATCGTTATTTTTTGCGCTCCAAGAAACAAGATTACCGCCAAGAAATATTGCATATTCATATGTGGAGTGGCGTGTTTCAAAATATCGAGCCCAGTCAGCAACCAGGGTAAGCAATAATGGTGGTATCAGATGGTCGAGTAAAATATAAACCATACTGTAAAGTACCTTTGACATATCTTTGTATTCGCTTAACTACCAAAAAGTTTTTTTTGCATAATTCCACCCTATCCATCAAAAATTTGTTACATCATAACACTCCATCACCGTTTCCAGCTTCTCCTGCCCAAAAACTAGTTATTAACTTAATTAACTATGTTTAAATCAAAATTGATCATTAAAACATTGATGGTGCTTGGATCATTCAAAATTCATAACCCCGAATCTTTATCCATCTCTACAAACTCATCAAATAAAAAATTCTCATAATTAACCTTGAAATTGTTATAAAATCAATAATATGGATGACTTGAATGAGATATAAAATGCATGATTATTATGTCATTTGTTATGATCATAATAGTCTATTACTCTCATTATAACTCTCATCTTTATTCTTAATTATTTGGAGGAATAATATGTCTTTTCATTTGCATCATGTAGTAGTATAAATAGACTTGTATGAGAGACATGTTGATGTATCAAAAACAAAAAGATAAAATGAAGTACAATCTCTCTTCTTGCTTCATTCTCCTAACCATTTGTCTTGTTCTTTTCTTCCATATTTCACTTAATTTTACAATACGTTATCAGCACGAAAAGCTCAAAAAAGAAAGTTGATTATGTCAAATCTTACAAAACTCGAGTTCAATGCTCTTGACATTTTCGGCAACAATTATTTATCGTGGATCCTTGATGCGGAAATCCACTTGAGTGCCATGGAACTTGGTGATACCATTAAAGAAGGTAATAAGGCATCTGAACAGAAAAAGGCAAAAGCCATGATTTTTCTTCGTCATCATATCCATGAGGGATTGAAAATTGAATATTTAACTGTCAAAGACCCTTTACGTCTTTGGAATGATTTGAAAGAAAGGTTTGATCATCAAAAAACGGTAATACTACCTAAAGCCCAGTTTGAATGGTTACATTTGCGCTTTCAAGATTATAAAAGCGTAAATGAATATAATTCGGCTATGTTCAGAATCACTTCTCAATTGAAGTTGTGTGGTGAAACTATAACTGATAATGATATGTTGGAAAAAACATATTCCACATTTCATGCTTCAAATTTACTTTTACAACAACAATATCGTGAAAAAGGATTCACCAAATATTCTGAACTTATTTCTTGTTTGTTGGTTGCTGAACAAAATAATGAGTTGTTGATGAAAAACCACAATTATCGCCCAACCAGTGCGATGCCCATTGATGAGGCAAATGTTATAATGATTACCAATGAAGATGGGCGTGGTAATCGAAGTAACCACAAACGTGGGCGGGGCCGTGGCCGTGGGCAAGTCAGTAGGAACTCCCATGATGATATCAAGAAAAGATCAAATTCCTACAACAGATTGTCAAATGACGATGAAAAATACAAGGGAAGCTCTTCCAACAATCATTGCTACCTTTGTGGTTTGAAAGGTCATTGGGGTAAAAATTGTCGCACTCCAAATTTTTTTTGTTGATCTTTACCAAGCTTCTTTGAAAGGAAAAAGTGTTGAAACAAACTTCACCAAATCATAAGATGGCCCTTAGACCTTACACATTTAGAAGTTGGAGATTTCCTTAATGATGCCAATGGTGATTTTGGAGATTTTGACACGGTGATGGATGATGTAAAGGCAGAAAAATAATGCCTTTTTATGAATAATTTATGTAATAATTCATCATCATGAAATAAAGCATTTGCATTTCTTTCTACTAATTTATTTATTTATTTTCGAGAGGTATGGACGCAACGGTATCTTCTATAAAAGATGACCATCATATGCGGTGTAACCGATATTATTGATGGTTATGGAAAAGCACATCTAACACTACCTAATGGTACACAATTAATTATAGATGATGCAAAGTTGTCAAAGCAATCAAAAAGAAATTTGTTAAGTTTCAAAGACATACGCCGGAATGGCTATCATATTGAAACAACTAATGAGAATGGCATGGAATATTTATATATCACGTCAATGATCTCCGGAAAGAAAAAAATAATGGAAAAACTTAAATCATATAAGTTGGAACTTTATTATTCAATTATTAGTCCACTTGAAACATATATGGTTGTAAAAGAATCAACAGACCTAAATAAATTTCTTATATGGCATGATCGATTAGGTCATCCTGGATCAAACATGATGAGAAAAATTATTGAAAATTCTCATGGACATTCATTGAAAACTGAAAATATTATTTTATCTAAGATCTGGTGTGTGCTGCATGTTTCAAGGAAAACTTATCACAAGACCATCACCAGTTAGAGTCGCGACTGAATGTCCAACATTTTTAGAAAGAATTCAAGGAGATATTTGTGGACCAATAATTCCGTCAACAGGACCATTTCGATATTTCATGGTATTAATTGACGCATCGACACGTTGGTCGCACGTATGTTTATTATCAAGTCGAAACATGGCATTTGCAAGACTACTTGCTCAAATAATACAATTACGAGCACAGTTTCCAGATTATTCTATTAAAAGAATTCGAATTGATAATGCGGGTGAATTTACTTCAAAATCTTTTGATGATTATTGTATGTCAATTGGCATAGTTGTTGAACACCCTGTGGCTCATGTACATACTCAAAATGGGTTAGCAGAGTCATTTATTAAACGACTGAAATTAATTGCTAGACCTTTATTGATGAAGACCAAATTGCCAAATTCGGCTTGGGGACATGCAATTTTACATGCTGCATCCCTTATACGTTTAAGACCAAGTGCATATCATCAGTATTCTCCTTTACAACTTGTTAATGGACAAGTACCAAATATCTCTCATTTAAAAGTTTTTGGATGTGCCGTATATGTGCCAATATCTCCTCCACATAGAAGTAAAATGGGACCTCAAAGAAGGTTGGGAATATATGTGGGATTTGATTCCCCCTCAATTATTAAATATTTAGAACCTTTGACGGGAGACTTATTTAAAGCACGATTTGCAGATTGTCGATTTGATGAGACAATATATCCCGCATTAGGGGGAGATAAAATAAAACATGAGAAGGAAAAACAAGAAATTACATGGAACGCGGTAACATTATCTCATCTTGATCCAATTACAAATCAACGTGAACTAGAGGTTCAAAAGATTATCCACTTGCAAAATGTTGCAAATCAATTACCTGATGCATTTACAAATATAAAGACAGTGACGAGGTCACATATACCAGCTATAAATGTTCCAAGTAAAATTGATATTACAAATGATAATGCTGGGAATATATTAGCCAATGAGTCTAAATCACGCAAGAAGCGTGGTAGACCACCTGGGTCCAAAGATAAAAATCCAAGAAAAAGAAAAAGTAATAATGAGTTCGATGGTGCATCAGTGTCTGTTCCAAATGAAATAGATGTGGAAAATAAGAATTCATCTATAAATGATGATGAAACAATTGAAAAAGATGACAACAAAGAAGCATCTGAAAATGATGACTATGAAGTATCTATAAATTATGTAATTACCGGAAATAGATGGAACAGAAAATCAGTTGTGGTGGATAATATTTTTGCATATGCAATGGCTCTTGATGTTATAAATGAAAATGATGATTATGAGCCAAGGTCGGTCAAAGAATGTCAACAAAGAAACGACTGGCCTAAATGGGAAAGTGCCATACATGCAGAATTAAAATCCCTTGAAAAACGACAAGTCTTCGGGCCTATTGCTTTAACGCCCAAAAATATAAAACCTGTCGGTTATAAATGGGTGTTTGTACGCAAACGTAATGAGAGAAATGAAATTGTACGATATAAAGCACGACTAGTAGCCCAAGGCTTTTCACAAAGACCAGGCATTGATTATGAGGAAACATATTCTCCAGTGATGGATGGTACAACATTTAGATTTTTGATCAGTTTGGCAATTTTAGAAAGACTCCAAATGAATCTAATGGATGTCGTGACAGCATATTTGTATGGGTCACTTGATAATGACATATACATGAAAATTCCGGAAGGATTAAAATTGCCCGAAGCGCATAGTTCCAAACCAAGAGAAATGTACTCAATTAAGCTTCAAAGATCATTATATGGATTAAAACAGTCTGGTCGAATGTGGTATAATCGTCTCAGTGAATATCTATTGAAAGAGGGATTTATCAATAACGCAATATGTCCTTGTGTATTTATCAAACGAACAAAAACAGGATTCTCAATTATTGCAGTTTATGTTGACGATTTAAATATCATCGGAACTCTTGATGAAGTTCACAATACAATTGCGTATTTGAAAAGAGAATTTGAAATGAAAGATTTAGGTATGACAAAATTTTGTCTTGGCCTCCAAATCGAACATCTATCCGATGGAATATTTGTTCACCAATCATTATATATTGAAAAAATATTGAAAAGATTTAATATGGATAAATCTCATCCGGTGAGTACTCCCATGGTTGTGCGTTCACTAGATGTGACAAAAGATCCATTTCGTCCTCGGGAAGAAGAAATACTTGGTCCTGAAGTTCCATATTTAAGTGCAATTGGAGCACTAATGTATCTTGCTAATTGTACAAGACCAGACATCGCATTCTCGGTTAATTTATTAGCAAGATTTAGTTCATCTCCAACAAAAAGACATTGGACCGGTATTAAACAGATTTTAAGATATCTTCGAGGAACATATGACATGGGATTATTATATTCAAAAGATTCAAAATCAGAATTACTTGGGTATGCCGATGCCGGATATTTATCTGATCCCCACAAAGCACGGTCACAAACAGGATACATATTTACTTATGGTGGTACCGCAATATCCTGGCGCTCTACTAAACAAACTTTAACGGCAACTTCTTCAAATCATTCTGAAATATTAGCACTTCATGAAGCTAGTCGTGAATGTGTATGGTTAAGATCTTTAATCCATCATATAAGAGAATCATGTGATCTTACTGTTGATAGAGAAAGTCCAACTATTATATATGAAGATAATGCTGCATGCATTGCTCAAATTAAGAGTGGATATATAAAAGGGGACAGAACGAAACACATTTCTCCCAAATTTTTCTTTACTCATGAACTTCAAAATAAGAAAGAAATTGAGATATGTCAGATTCGTTCATGTGACAATCTAGCTGATTTATTCACAAAAGCATTACCCACAACCTCTTTTCAAAAACTAGTGAATAATATTGGTCTGAGAAAGTTCAGAGATCTTTGCTAGATATTTTAAAGATGTCAAAATGAGGGGGAGATACATACACGTTATACTCTTTTCCTTGTATAGGGTTTTCCCAACGGGTTTTTTCCTAACAAGGTTTTTAATGAGGTAACACATGTGTACAAGTCATCCAAGGGGAGTGTTATAAAATCAATAATATGGATGACTTGAATGAGATATAAAATGCATGATTATTATGTCATTTGTTATGATCATAATAGTCTATTACTCTCCCATTATAACTCTCATCTTTATTCTTATTTATTTGGAGGAATAATATGTCTTTTCATTTGCATCATGTAGTAGTATAAATAGACTTGTATGAGAGACATGTTGATGTATCAAAAAACAAAAAGATGAAATGAAATACAATCTCTCTTCTTGCTTCATTCTCCTAACCATTTGTCTTGTTCTTTTCTTCCATATTTCACTTAATTTTACAATAGAAATTAGGTTTTAAATATATTCAACTAAGTAAACGACTAGTTTTCTGACGCAAAACGCCCTAAATAGTGACGAGGTGTCACGATTTAATAATTTTTGAATTGGGGTGGTTGTATAAAAAACGTTCAATTGTATGGGATTGCATATCCTAACTAAACATATTGATAGATAAGATAGATTTGAACGAGTGATAGTGAGGTACTAAAGAGCATCAACCTGTTGAAAATAAAAAGAGTATGAAAAGATATTCTTATTGATAATGATTGGTTTACATAGATGTGTATATATACACATATATAATCTAAATATAGGTAGACTTAATGAGGATTTGACTAAATAAATATGACCTAAATATATAGAAATAAATGTGGATACATTGTATTCTATCACCCTCCCTCAATCTCAACGATCAAAGAATGTTGAGATTGACACTTGAATTCTTTGAACAACGTAGCGGCAGACAGATCTGGACGGAAATCTCATCATCATAAAATAAATGTCACAAGAGTAATTTAGTGACATGGGTGGGGAAACCATCGGATACAAAGCACCAAAATGTGCTATAATAGCCCAATGAAAGATGGCTATCTAATAAAAATTTGACCAATCTACCGACTGTTGATTTGAATTTGACATGGATGTATAGGGCCACTATGTCTGGGTGAAGGAGGACACAACACAACACTGTCTTTCGATGCATCTCGGATTCAAATCTAATTTTGAGGTGAGACTCGATCCATTTGCGGATTTGGATGGGTCTTGAAAAAAAAAATGATAAGAAGAATAGATTCTTGAGGTTTTGATATGCATTAAAGTCATCGGAGGATTAGAATGAAAATAGTTGAAATATAAAATTGGGGTGGCGGTGGTGTGGTGGCACCACCACCCAAAGCGGAAGCAAAAAAAAATCAACAAACAAAACCTGCAGCTCTTGATACCATGTTGAAAATAAAAAGAGTATGAAAAGATATTCTTATTGATAATGATTGGTTTACATAGATGTGTATATATACACATATATAATCTAAATATAGGTAGACTTAATGAGGATTTGACTAAATAAATATGACCTAAATATATAGAAATAAATGTGGATACATTGTATTCTATCACAACCTATGAACGATAAAGTGTGGGATCAAATATAAGTGTGCCAGTCTTTTTTAAAGACAGTCCGTACGCAAAAGGAGTGAAGACTAACTTGGAATCAAGGAAGTCAACATCGTCAAGAATATCATAGGCATACTTGGCTTGTCAAACATAAAGGCCAGTTGTGATATTAGATATTTCCAGACTCCGAAAGGATGTGAGAATTACTCCGAGATCTTTGATGTCAAATTCTCTGTGTACGGTCAATGTATGGTCATAGCAAAATCGGACCAGAACATGTGATATTATGTCATCAACATAAGCTAACAAAAATGATAGATGTGCATTGACAAAGAAAAATAAAGAAGAATTCGATTGATTAGCACAAAATCTTTGGCGAAGAAGGTGTGAATTAAACTGCTAAACCAGGCAAGAGGAGCTTGACGAAGCCATAAAACCCTTATTTAGACGAGACACATGTGTGTCAAAAAAAGCATCAATGAAACCAATTGGTTGAGTAATAGACAGGCTGTGTCAGAACTCCATTAAGAAATGCATTTTTCACATTAAGTTGATGAAGAGACCATTTCCAGAAAACTTAAGATAACACTACTCTTGTTGGATTTGACAATCGAACTAAAATTATGATGATAATCCAAACCAGGATATTGGTTGAAGCCTTGTACAACATGACACGCTTTATATCATTCAATAGAACCATCAACGTAATATCCAGTCTGAAAACCAATTTTGAACCAACAGTATTTGTATTGGACAGAGCACGAACAAGGTCCAATGTATTGTTAAAACGAAGGGCATCAATTTCCTCCTACATAGTAGAAAGTTAGTGCGGAAATTTTATACCAAACTCAAAATCAAGAGGTGCAGGCGACGCTGTCAAAGTTGTCAAAACAGTAGTAGTTGCAAGGAGTAGATGATATTTCAATTTGAAAAATCCTGATTTGAATTGTGTAACGATTGGATGAGATGAAATGGAGGTTGTGGTTGGAGGTTTCTGAGGACAATTTTCCGGATGTGGCTGGAGTTTCTTTATAACAAAATGTTGTTTTGGTGCACTGGTTGATGTGTTGGCAGGTCATGAGATGGGCAAGTAGGCACATTAAGAGGACAGGGGCTCAAGATTGATGAATATGTGTGTATTGAACGTAACATTAGGAGAGATAGATAGTTTAGATAACAACTCCCAATACAAATTCAAGGTGATGAGGAACTGTATTTAGAATTTACAGCAAATGAAAAATTGAACTCATCAAATTATGTGTTTCTTGTAACAAAAATGCGGATAGTGGATCGATGATAACACCAAAACTCTTAGTACATACTGATGTAGCCCAGAAAAATACATGGTGGCTTAATGGAGCTAAATCATCAAGCAGCATAGTCTCTCAAACAAGAGTACACCCGACAGTTGAAAGGATGAAAAATAGAATAATTTGAATAGTACCAATAATATTTTAAATGGAGACTTATCATGCGAAACCGATGAGGTAACCGATTGATGGTGTAGATAGTCGTTACAAAAGCATCAAACCAAAGATACGAATAATCACCACACACCTTGGATGGTTTAGTGTATTGATAATATTTATAATAGGAAGCAACACGTTACAACTAAATTGATTTTTAATTAAATTGAGTGTTTGGATTTGCAAAAAATTCAAACAATTGAATATAACGATTAATTTTGTTTAAATCTCGTTAGGCATATTAATAATAATCAACGATTGAGATTGTTTCTCGCTATCTCACGAAATATATTAGTCTTCCTTAATCTTTTCGCTATGAATGACAACAACAAAAGTAAAAACTGAAAATGAGTACCGTCATTTTATTATATGTTAAACGGTATTAAGAGTAGATTTAATTCAAGGTGTGTGGTGATTATTCGATAAGTGAACAAGACTATATTAAGTAAAACATGTGTACTGTCATTGAACACTATCTAAGGAAAAATTGATAACAAGACTCGATGAATAAGATATTTGTTGACAATTTAAAATATATTTTAATTCGATAAGTGGATTCCATGGAGTAGATTTATTGGGGCAAAGGACGGATTTAGGGTGCGCTAATAGGGCCATGTTACATGCAAATTTTGTATGATGAGTATTTACACATATTAATTGTAACAACATGATCGGAGTACTCAATTCGACTTGTTATAAGCTCGAAACTCATGCCTTAGAAGTTTCCTATGTTACCAAAACGTAGGACCTTTTACTTTTAAAACTATGGTACTCATGTAGCCAAGCCTATGTTGATACAATCTGTAACAAATCAAACGGAGGATCCGATCTAAGTCGGTACAAACCTAGCCTGACCAAAAATACATGCCTTTAGAACCCCTTAGATCACCACAACCTAGGAAATTTATCTTAAAACCTTGATACTTATGTGACATGTGACATGCTATCCAGTAAGCTAACTTATATAGCTGACTTGCACACTCTATCTTGCTGGTGTGAGATATTACAAACACCCCACTTACCGAATTCAAACGTCCTCATGCGATACATTCTAGAAAGACTCTGAGAATCATCCTCCCTTTTGATGACCCCTGTCATCTATGCAGAGAGATTATTCTGATTTCATCTGTAATGATCTGACCATAGCACTCAGTATGGGTCGTTTAAAGCCTAGTTTATTCAAAACACATGCCACCGAAGTCTCACCAGAACCTAGGACCTTTTTACCATAAAAATCATGCTACTCATATGATATTAATCCAGTAGGTTAACTTAACTAACTTTCACACATTTACTCGGTCAAACATATACACCGCTAGCACAAGGAGTAGCGCATAGCGGTCAACCACTCGGTCTCTATTCATAGAGGTTAGTGATTCAAGCCCTCCTGAGTGCATTCGCCTTGAGTCTGGGGTGTGTCTAGTCCTTGAGCGATGAATGGAATAATTTTAGAAAAGATACAGTACATCGTTGATTACATTAAAAAGTATTAGAAGTCACTTACTTTAACTCTCAGAATAGGGGTATAAAAATGGTGCAAGAAGTCGACGAATATTTTTACACTCTCTCAGTCAGATTTGCTGGAAATCCAGCACCATCGTTATCGATAAAAGTTTTTACATCATATTCAGCAAAAAAATTGATCTTTTGTTTCATCATTAAGATCTTTACTTTTGTTTCTAACCTAAATCAAGACAAAAAAGGATCAAGATAGTCGAGACTATCAAATGCATTGTCAAATCCAACAGTCGTTCCTGACAAAAGATAAGTAGAGTTCCATATCTTGCACACATCCAAACATATATAACTTTTAATTTTAAATATTCTCAATAAATATGCACTCCTTACATTTTCTCCATATCGTCAGCAAAAAAATTGATCTTTTGTTTCATCATTAAGATCTTTACTTTTGTTTCTAACCTAAATCAAGACTAAAAAAGGATCAAGATAGTCGAGACTATCAAATGCATTGTCAAATCCAACAGTCGTTCCTGACAAAGATAAGTAGAGTTCCATATCGTGCACACATCCAAACATATATAACTTTTAATTTTAAATATTCTCAATAAATATGCACTCCTTACATTTTCTCCATATCGTTGGAGATTGCCTCACTTTTCTTGTAACTTTTCTAAACTTGAGATTGAAGCCATAAGAGTCTTCAAACCATCTACCACAAGCCAAGTGATATTGCGAGCTATTAATCGAATATACAAATATAATCCTGCTTGTATATATCCACTGTGATGTGTAAGCTTTTTCTTTAAAATATGCAACAACAGTATTGTAAGAAGCCACGGTATCCACTGTTATGGTAAATTCATTCTCAATTTCTCAAGCTACCAAACATTCCTCAACAACCATTTGAATGTCCTCTCCCTTATGGATGCTGATAGAACAAAGTTTGATATTATTTTCTATAGATTTCAATTTTCATCAATGTGCAGTTATACATAAAAAGTTGATCATATGAATTGAATTCCAAGTATCAGTTGTTTGGCAAACAGATTGTACTGACTTTTTATATAATTTTGAGTTTCAATCTTTCACTTATTACACATCATATAACAAATTTCGAGCATGGAAGGGATCATGTATAAAATGACAATTTTTATAAAAAATATAAAATCATTGTAACCTTCAATTGATTTCAATCGGACGGTTTATAATACTCATTCAAATTGTTATCAAAATCAAACAAAAGAGCAAATTTGTAAGTGACGCTAAATGATTATATTGAAAATCTAATTGCCTTAATATCTTCTTAAAATACGCCAACTGATTACAGCAATAACTTGCGTCCAAAAATAAAATTCGATTCGATTCTATTTTGAATCTTCTCGTCTATGTGGTTCAAGTATTTGTATTGGATGGTTCTAGAACCATAGTTAGCAAATTAATGGACCATATAAATATTGACAATTTACCAGCATATTGTTCATGTACCGACCAATGATAAATAGAGTTTTTGTAATATGGTTCATGACTCGCTAGCGATAATTTATAAACCATACAAGCATTTTGCATATTATATTAATCATTCAGTGAACGTCAACTAGTACTGTATTATGTATCAGAAACTCGGTATTTTGGTATTGGTTGTTTAACAAGATAAAATTAAGAGTAATAGTTATCAAATGATCCAAAAAAACACAAGTTTTTTCCGAATCGACTTTCAATTCGTTGTGGCTCCAAGACAGTATTCGCATAATGTAGAATTTCCTTAGCTTATCTAACACTCTTTTCTGAACCTACAAAAAAGCATTTAACATGGGATCATATGTTCCAACCAAATACAAAATAGTCAGCGAGTATGGTTCAATAAATTGTTAAACATGGTTCATGAACCATAATCCATAGTTATTTGGACCATACTAATCGAGTATGGTTCAACAAATTGTTAAGCATGGTTCATGAACCATGTTTATATATTTTTTAAACCTTACAATATATGCATACTTAACAAACTGTATCAATCGGATCGCTGTCGAAGTTTATAATTGAAAGTCGATTCGCAGTGTCAAACATCAAATGTCAAAAAAATATACAATACAAAACCCTAACTAAATAGCAGCCACTGTTTAAATGAAACCCTAATAAAACAGACACACAAAATCCTAAGATAACTTACAAGTCAAGCAAAGACACGTGCGGGACAAATGATGAAAAATCGACGCAGGTGATAACAATAGGTTGAGCGACGGACGTGGATGAATTCGTTTCTTCGTCTGAGAGTGGCCGGCGCGGTTGAGAGTCGCGTACACGAATGTGTCGGATGCCGTCGCAGGTATCTTCTTCATCTGTTCGGAGGTTGTTCGTCTGATTCAGATGTTGTTCGTCTAATTTCGGAGGTTGAGAGATTGGAGTGAATCGGGGCATTCGTCAAAACAACCTCTTTGCTATTTTCCTAAATTACCCTTAGCAATTAATTGTGAATTTATTTATTCCATATTTGGTAAGTTTTAAATTGATTTGGTTACAAATCTGGTGCGTTGATCTGTTTTTATCAACGGCTTATAATAATGTATATTTTATACATATAAGAGACTTTATACCAGATCCCTTCCCATATCGAGCCATTGGCCATTTAGATTGAATAGAAAACAAAGGGCATGCTTCACGAATAAAGTGTTTAAGCCAACACAAATTTGATTAATTTTGAAGGGAGTAAAAGTAAGATTTTTTGTGTGAATGTTGACTGGATTTTTTTACAATGTTTCGCATGATATAAAGATCACTTGTACCATACTTGGTAGAATCATATTTTAATAAAACGCTACAATAAATACAATTAACCTTCTTCTCAATTGTAGACCACCTAAAGGATTGAAGACACTTACCTTAACATTCTTAAAATTAAGTCAAACTTTTGATTATTTCATATACTTTCTTTTAGGATTACAGTCTCTTCTTGGATATGAGCTGATTGTAACATGCTTGGTGCTTAAGACTCGATTGTGAGTAGCTTGTCAGAAATATTTGTCACGTCTCCAGAAGACATTTTACATGATATGTCTCAATCAATTTAATCTAAAAGAGCAACAACATCATATAAAAATTGGAGTCTCACTCGTTGTAATCATCACACTATATAAAACTTGTCATCACAATTTTGTTTCACAAAATCCATCAACACATCTGAATTCATTCTCTAACACCGATTTACACATACTTTTCACACCAAACTCGACCTATTATCATTTAAAATCAACATCAACCCTAATCATAAATTTAAATGATCAACATTAACGAGAAATTTAGAAGATGTTACCAAATTTTTTTTATAATAATTGATTTACTAGAAGATTGAGAAAGGAAGAAAATAAGAAAACACAAAAGTCTTACCTGTAAGTTGTAAACACCAAATGAGAAAGGAAAGTTTTGATTTGTTGTGTTCGTGACTCAGAAGTTTGATGTATGACCAAAATTGTTCGAAATTTCAGACTTGTTTGTAAGTTTAGATGTTGATCGAAACCAATTGGAATTCAACTCTGATTGTTGTTTTCTCTAATTTATTTTTAATTTTTAAAATTATAACTATCGTTAAACGGTAAACAACAAACTTTGATTGTCCACTTCGGAATGAGAAATATTTTATTCGATAACCAGTAATTTTCCAAACTATGCAATGCTCTAAGTGCAATGTTTACACAAAATAATCAATTGGTGGCCTATTATAGTCTTCAAATTATAATAACTCTTCACGCAGCTCAACATATAACCGTGAGTATAT
This sequence comes from Sedum album, assembly GCA_006409495.1. Lineage (NCBI taxonomy): Eukaryota > Viridiplantae > Streptophyta > Magnoliopsida > Saxifragales > Crassulaceae > Sedum > Sedum album. Next base: position 166,485 of record QZGG01000294.1, read on the forward strand.
CGCAAAAGTTGCATCTTTATAGAGAGTAATAATGGATAAGAGTTGGATGTCATTGGGAAGATGGGAGACAAGTTATTTGGAGGGGATTAGAAGTTTTATAAAATACGTGAGAATCAACTCGAAGGAGGAAACTCATTTATGTCCTTGCAAGCATTGTCGTTCGGGCAATGCAAGAGTAACTTTGAATCAAATGTATGCGCATTTGAATGAATATGGTATGTTTGGGCAATGCAAGAGTAACTTGAATCAAATGTTTGATATTAAGTCAAAAGGTGTGGATCAATAAGTTGCATAATTAGTTTGTAAATGATTTTTTTTTGTATATTCCTATAGTCTTTATGATTTATATGTGTTTGGAAACTTATAAATTTGTACAAATAATAGGGTGCTTGAATAATGCCTACATTGTTATGTCATTGAAAATCAAAAAAAGTGGGTTGAGATGTTGTCATGGGCAAAATTCTATTATAACACTATTGTGCATTACGATCTTTGTGTGTCACCATTCAAAGCAGTGTATGGTTTAGCTTCACCTAAATTGGTTGATTATGACGCACGTGGAAAGCGGCAACCTCTGTTGATGAACAATTGCTCGCTAGGGCGCACTTGGTTGCACCCTTGCGAGCTAATCTGGCCATATCTCAAAATTATATGAGGCAGCAAGCCAACAACCATTGAATTGATGTTGTATGCATATTGAGACTAGTTACTTTACAAGCTTCAACCTTATAGGTAGAATTTCATCCGACATAATAGATCACACAAGCTTTCCAAATGCTATTAGGTCCCTTTCAAGTTCTTGATCGCATCGAAGCTTCCATTGAAATGTTGCTTATCAGTTGAAGCTTCCGGCGAACAGCAAGATACACAATATTGTCATGTTTCCACCTCAAGCAATGTTGAAGCTCACCACCATTTCTTCAAGTTCATTGGTTTGAGATCATTGGCACTCATGTGTTGCAAGTAACTGAAATGACAATTTTCTTGGTACTCGTCCAGTGACAAGGATAACTTGAGTCTGATGCCATGTGAGAAGATGCTGCTTAATTTCTTCGTGAATTTCGTACTGCTTAGCACCTTCCCTTCCTCTGACAAGTCTCAAATTCGGGTTGCTCTGTTACCATGAAAAATTGCAAGATCATAATGAATCAATCCCTAGTCAAACTCAAAAGTCAGCTTACAAGTCTTGGTTCAATATTCAATATTCAGTCACCAATTATCATTCAACTAGTCGACGAGAAATAATTTGTCATCTAACTTTCATATTACTTAACACAAACATCTCATAATAATAAACTAATGTGGGCCTTAAGACCATTTTTTTCATGACCATATCTCCTTAGTTATATTAAATCAGTTTCTTTTTATTTAAATATATAGTTCATTAATTTTCATGTGATAATCATATTTTGATCAATAAAATTTAAGAGTTAAACTCTCTATCTAGTGTATTCCAATCTATCAACGATTGAAATTATAGAGAATTTTAACTTGGGGTCCGCTGTCAATTCTCTTTCCCTATAAGTTCCTAATGCTCCAATTCAGTTTCAATATTGAGTGAAAACACTGCCTAGTGTATAAGATGCGTTGACATCTGTGTCACGCTGGTGAGACACAGTGCAGTGATTCGTGAACAAAATTAACTCTAATTGAAAAGTGAGACACATAAATTGTTAATCATGTTCAGCCTCTGAAGGCTTAGTCAAAAGGGAAGCTCCAATATCATGGAAAAGATTCACTAGTAAAAGATTTGATTACACAAAATTTACCGAACTCCCTTCGTAAGAGATTCCATCAACACCTTGCTACTGTCTGAGCTCCCCTTGAATCCACTCAATCAAACACTCATCTGATTCTTCAACCGTGCAAACCTCACTTCTGTCTGATTGGTAAATCTACGACCTCCCGTCGTGTTTCACATTGACTCTCGTCGTCTGTGTCCTATGTCAGAACGATCTCCTGTCGTGAATCTGATTGACCTCTCGTCAATCACTCTTGTAGTATTTTTGATTGATGTGTATATTTTCTCTATTAAATGGGGGTAACCTCTTGTTTGAATCCTCATGTCTTCTTATATCCATGATTGAGCGTAGTTAAATGACCATCAATTCCTTAGGTTACAATTTGAATTGATATGTGTAGTTAATGATCATCAATTTTATGTTACTGTTTGCATTAATGTCCTCCAAGTTGATGTCTCTTAATTGGATGCATTTCTCCATCTGTTCAACTGATATCCCTCTTTTAATTGAGGAAATTCTGAAATCTCAACTAACATTTAATGACTCTCGGATTCTTCTTTGATTCAGATATTTTGATAAACTATGTCAACCCAGACGCAGTCTCTTGACGCAGCCTCCTGACACACTTATTGTGTCTAGTTTTCTAAAACTCATCATTGTCGACCACGTGTCTCCATGATGCTCGCATTGAGAAACAAAATACGACACAAGCCTGAAAGGATGATTTAAGACAAGATAAGAGAAATTAATGTCAGCATCAGGGGCAGAACCAGCACATAAAAGGGTGGGAACTAGGCCCCAAATTTAAAAATGTTTTTACTATCGTATATATATAATCTATACTATGAGTAAGGATCATGTGAAAAGCACCTTTTGGTTATAAAATATAAACAGATCTCGATCATTCAATAATCAGACCGGACTGCTATTGATTTGGGGGTCGAAATATAATTAATTAAAACATTAAATACGAGAAACCAAAAATCAATCGGTTTTGAAATTGCTAAAATTTAAATCGTTTTGAGATCCCTAAAATCATGGTTTTAGATTTAGTTTTGATTCAATTTGAGCATTGATTTCGCAAATCGACGAAACCAAAAATTCAGATCCGAGACAATGTGTGAACACCCCAAACCATCATAGCTCACTCTCGGTAGGCAATTTTGAAACCCTACATTGCTTTTGGAAACCTCAAGTCGGTAACGTTGGGTTTGTGTATCGATTGGTTACATGTCATGTAGATTTTCAAAGTCTTTTATGTTTGCAGGTTGCGACATCGCCGCGATAATAATTCCAAGAAGATTTGGGTAGAAATATGGTAAGTCGCTTACTATTTCAGTTTATTAACACTCGTTTTTCGCATGATTCAGTATCTGACCACATATGATTCATGAAGCAAATTGCATCGAATCATGCGTAGAATCATGTTTCAGATTCTGTACATAAATATTTTGCGAATAAATATTATCACTCGTTGATTATTGATTGTTTTTATGTGTTGCAACAGAATGTAGAAGCAAGAGTAGAAGGGGGAGACAAACGTTTATTGAAAAAACGAGTTGACATCGTTGTAATATCACTTATTATATAAGAGATACATATTTTGATGAAATAGTGAATTATAAGTGTATATGATTCATCATTTGTTGTTATATGATTCATTAACTGTTATAAATAATGTTACCTATAATATGAAACTCATGATTCATTATTTGCTATGTTATGATTCATGAATCAAAGGTGTACAATGTATGGATCATACGAAAAATATATTATTAGTACGAAAACAGACCCGTGTAAATACATAAAACTGAAATAAATCTATTGGAACATCAATGGTAACAAAAATAGATAAGAAACTAAACTTTTCAATTATAAGACATCTATGATTCATGATTTGCTATAATATGATTCATGAATCAAATATAGTCAAATAATGAACATATACTAAAATATTATGATTACATAACATACGACGAGTGCAATGACTTTTCTAATTAATTAATTAATTCTGATGAAGTGAAAGTCGTTGATAATATGATGAAGGGGAAGTCATTGATAATCTGACTTTCCTAATTAATTAATTAATTAATAGATTTGAATGTTTGTTACCATAAAATAAGGGATTGAATCTAATTAGTATATTTGTAAAATATATTATAAAGTATATTTCCATTATTGCCCTTTAATCATTAAATATATTAATTAATATGATTTTATTGTAACCGTTAGATGTAATTTAATGGACGGTCACGGTCACGGTCACGGTCTAGATTTGTTTGCATTTTATAACCAAACTACCACTTTTCATTTGATCCATATAAAGCGGGAAGGGGTGAACTGGCGGTTTCTTTTTGAAGCCACAATTCAACTTCCCAAAATACCCTTCTCACTTTCATATTTTCATATTTCGTATATTATATATTAACTAGAAACCACCTCCTATAAAGTATATGCACATATTTATATGCAGAAACCAATAGTTTTAGTAAACTCTCAATGCACCAAATCTCATTTTTCAAAAATTAAAAAATATTCATAATTTTTAAAATTTGACATACTCTAAACTGAAGATATTTTGGTCATTTTGAAAATTGGTATGTGCCGAGACTCGATGTATGTAGAATGTCTCATAATTTTAAGCAAGTGAATCATATAATTAGTAATACTTGTCATCCTGAAATATGTAATTGCACTAAAGCCCTTTAAGTATTAGTTTTTATCAAGTAATTTTTAAAAAAAAAATCAGAAAAATTAATTATAATTAATGGGGATTTGTAACAAGGTTTAAAAATATTTCAAGCTGCATATAAATACACTTTACCTGATCGAAATCAACTATTTTAATGATAGATATCTAGTTGTAAAGTAAAAAATTAAACAAAACACCTCATTTTCGTGAATTAATTTACACAGCATACGTGAATACAGGTATAATGTCTAATTCAATTGTCTACTTTAGTGTTTAGAATTTAATTGTAATCGCAGTACAATTAGTTTTTATAGGCATGCAATATATAAAACTACTAAATCCGCCACTTGTCAGCATTAGACAACTATTCTAGGTTGGGCAACACGCGAGCTCAATATCTACTTAGAAAAGAGAAGAACAGGGATCATGCATTGCTGCTAACCTAAGGCAAATGTATCTTTGTTCCCATGTGCAGCTAACATGTGCTTTCAAAAAATGTATGAAAAGGAAAGAATGACAACTAACACAACCAACAATAAACATTTCTAAAATTGTATAAAATTGGAACGTGGAATAAAAAGAAGTAATAACGTATGCACCGATCGCACTGAACCCATTTTAACAATTTCACACCTAAATTCAAAACCCCAGCAGTTCGTAGGTAAATTTCAGGATGAGTTGGTACATCGAGACTCAGTGTATCTAGCAGCACTCTAAAATAAAATGTTATTTTTATGATTATAATTTATAGAATTAAGAAAGGTTTTGACATTTTTGATTCTGGAATGAGTGATTCATCTCTCATTTTGAGGTTAATCAATGGGGTTGGAAAATTTGATTCCAAAGAAATATTAAAAAGGTTATATTTTGAGTAACCAGTAAGTTCGGGAATGATGCTTCCTCATTTGGATCATACAAAATTAGGTCTCATTGATTTAATTTCAATCGATTTTATTGTTTTTTGTTTTTTCAGATAAAAATCCTTTTTTGCTTCTTTTTTTTATTTAATTGCTTCGACGGTTTCATTCCTTTGGTGAGCAAATTATTTCTAATATTCTAAAGGGTTAATTACAGATGACCACCTGTATAATAAATGAATTTTCACGTCATCACTTCTATAACTGCTTCCGTTACCATTTAATCACCTCTCCGTTAGCATAGGTGGTTATTTGATAACGGCGATGATTATAAGGTGGTTGAAAACAAATTTAATTAATAAAGGTGGTGGGATGAAATATGGTCTATTATATAGGTGGTCATCTGTAATTAACCATATTCTAAAGGTACTAATCAAAACATTTAGAGGAACTACTTGTTGAGATAGCTATAAATAGAACAGCCCAATCAGGATAGTGTACTGCATTAAGATCACCCATTGTAAGTTCCTATATAAGAGGAACACTGTTACATTACCAATACAGGAAAATACATTTATATCAATTAAACATTTTCTCTACTAACAAATTCATAATAATCAGAAATGACGTGCGTGTGAAGTAATCAACAAATTGTTGAAGAAAGAACGGAGAATGAGAATGAGAACTGAGAACTGAGAACTGAGAACTGAGAACTGAGAAGTCATATTTATTTTGTAGTTCGATTATGATTTAAATCCACAAGATGATATTTAAGACGTTTAATAAATTTCATCCAAGAGTCACTTTGTTTGAGCTTAATTAATTTATTCAATAAACTCATCTTTAAGAATTCCATCAAACTAGTGATTCAATCTAGAGAAATAAATAATTTTTGTGGGACTGTAGGATCAACCCCAATTATTGTTTTAAGTAAGTATCAAATGATAGGGGTAAAATTAGCATAAAAATGTGACTTCAATTTGTAATCGTTAATAGAAAATTTCAGTTTTATAAATAAGATAGATACGCAGACTAATTGTTGTACATCTAACTAGGAGTAAGATCCCGTAGAACCTACAATATTTTGCAGCCAAATTTAACACGATAAAATTTTAATTATTTCAAATCAAAACTACACCATTTTACAATTTATTCATAAAATTTAGGGACAATTGTAGAAAAACCTCTATTATAATACACTATTTTGCAGAAAACCACCATTGTAACAACTAATTACGAAATGACTCTATTATAATTGCTCCGTTATTAAAAAAACCACCGTAGTCTTAACTCTGTTAGAAATTTCAAATCACGCGCCATACAACGCTTAGGTAAATAATTTTATATTGACAATTACAAAAAAACCACTATTATAATATCCAGTTTTACAAAAAACTACCATTTTGACAATAATTACAAAACAACTATATTATAATAGTTTTGTTATCAAATATCATCATCTGAATATATAAGTAACAATAGAAAATGTTGGTGAGGCTACGATTATGGCTATGTTTGATGAGCAATGCATAATACTTCTTTTTTTAAAATGAAGGTTCACTAATATATATATAGAGGGCGCCTCTGGTGGATCCATTACTATTTGGTGGATCCATGAGTCCAGATCTGGACCACACATTTCAGGATCGGATGGGTGATATTGTGACACATGTCATAGGGGTTAAAAATTAGTTTGGTTAGGAATGAATTGGGGTTTAAGGTGGCGACAGGTTTGATTTGTGCGGTGAAGAGGAAGACGGACGAATCTGGTTTGTGCAACTACAAGAGGCAGGGCGTGGATTTGAGGTGGTGAGAAGTGAGTTTGATTTGGGCGGTGAAGAGGCAGGCTGTGGATCTGAGGTCGTGGATTTGGGTTTGCTCCGTTGCGCTTTCACATCTTTCAGAGTGTATTCAACATCGTGTTCGTCGAAGAAGGTTCCAATCTTGTACACTGACGAATCCGATTGCGGCGAAAGGTACGAGCTTTTTTTTGGGGAAGAGGAGTTTGAGGGTAGTTGGGACGTTGGGTGGTGGATCGGAGAGATTTTAATTTACCAAACTCCAGTGGCCTCTTTGCATCTCAATCCAGCTTTGTTCCGTCTCTAGCCCGTCTCTGGACTGCTGATGGGGCCAATGGTTGAAGGTGCTGCTGATGAGGGAGTAGAGGTGGGCATTTCTTCTGGACTTGGTTGATGGAGGTTGTGGATTTGGGAGAAAGGGGATGGTGGAAGGCTTGATTTGGTCATGAAAATGCTGCTTTTGTTCTTACTTTGAACCCTAATTTGAGTCCTGTGAAAATGTGACACTTGGGGAGTTGATTCATTGCATTAGACAAGCTTGGTGATGTGTTTTACTGGTCAGTAACATTGGTTGAAAGATTCAAACTTTTGCTTGGAG